>SNQJ01S0004882.1:77949-93471 GCA_010110895.2 Picea sitchensis | reverse complement strand
ATTCTCTGCGGATTGGTCATGGCAGTGAGGGCGGCTGGATCTGGTTCCACATATCCAAGATCCACTAGATCCCAGCACTCTTGTGCTTGCAAGAAGGATCTCATTCGAAGAGACCAAAACTCGTAATTCTTTCCCAGAAGAATCGGACCCTGAGTTGGTCCTAAATTGCTAGACGACATATCTTTAAATGTTTGCAGAAAAAACAGAGGGAAATTTTGTATTTACATTTTTCTTTTGCTTAAACCTAGATCCGCTGCTAGCTTGCAGGTATTCCGGAACGCTATGTTGCAAGATTTGGCGAGTGTCGACGTCACGCGATTCTGGCTTTGTTAGACGAGTCCTCTGAACTCTCCAGCTGCCAATCATCGAAACATCGATTTGCCGATGGTCGAAGGGAGCTTATTGGGCTTGAATTGGCCCTTAGTCTCCTTGCAATGTGACCAAGCGCCTTACTTTTAAAGCGCTACGGGCTTTTCCCATTTTTTTTTTCCTTTGAAAATGCCGAAACGCGAAAATCGCCTTTAGATTTTTCAATGGTCCAGATCTTCCTGAGATCTGACGGTCCAGATCTTATCGGAATATCGCGAATCGGGACTTCGTGAGTTCTGATGACGAGCTCTCTGTCTCCTCGATTCCCCGATCTCTGATTTACCGATGGCGCTTTCTTTTCAGGACTTTCCCAATTCCTTTGATCTCTGGCACGCGTCCTAGCAGATGGACGGTCATGATCTCTCCTCATGATTTTGCGATTTGATATGTCCCAGACGTCTCGTCTCCAGGATCCGCGAAACGTCGAACGCCGATGCGGCGATTTTCTCTCTCGATCTTGCCCACATGTCTCCTCAAAATGGACGGCTGCGATCGTTTACATGGTTTTCACCACAAAGAAACCCGATCTCTTGTCCTCAGGATTCGTGATTTTCTGAATCTCGATATGTTGATGGCTCTTTCCTTTTCGGGACTTTTCCCGAGTCCTCGGATTTATGACACGCGTCCCCTCAATATGGACGGTCCTGATTCAACCTCGGGATATCACGACTTGCGATGCTCCGTTGACACAATTTCTGTGTCAACTTGAAACCCCGAATGCCGAAACACCGACGGTTTCTTCGATGTCCGCCACGTGTCCGGTCAGATGGACGGCTGAGACTTTATCTCTATTTCGCGTATCGCGATTTTGCGAGTTTCGAAATCTTGTTGCGATGGTCTTTCAAAACCACGAACTCTGAAATGTCGATTTGACGATGCTTTGATCTGCTGCCACCTGTCCTCTGAGATGGATGGCTCACAAGTCCTCTCGGGATTTCGTGATATTGCGTATCGGAGTTTTTGCAGTGAAATCAGCTTTGCGCGTCCAACTCCCGATTACCGATTTGGCGATGGGATAAGATCGATGGCTCATGATCTTTCTTGATCCAACGGTCCAGAAGAGCTCGAAATTTCATGATTCGCGAATTCTCACGGCAGTCTTTTGACCTTTACACCTTGCGAGTCATGAAACGCTGAGATCTCGCCATGTGTCTCTTGATGGACAAACCAGATGATTTCGTGACTTTGCAGGTGAATTTTTTCTTGGCGCTATAGAGGAATAAACCTCATGCACTTTCTTGCTGATCTAACGGCTGTCAGGCCTGTGCGCAAGATCTGACATCTGAAATGCTTTCACCTTTTCCACGCACTCCTCGTCCCTTCTGAACTGGTTTCCCACTTCGGATCCGTTCGCAGGACGACTCTTATGCCGCAATGGCTGTTCCTTGCGGGTTTGACGCGATCTTTACCGAATTTGATGGAATTTTCTCTTGTGGAAGAAAAAAATGGTGCATCTTTCAAAAATTTGAAAGAATTTCACGAGTTCTCTGTCCTCTGCCACAATCTTTGACAGATTTGAAGAATTCCTACTATTCTTTAAGTGTTTCTTCTTTATTTAACAATCTTTCACGAACTTGAGCAAATGTCCATGAAATCTTCAACGTTTCTGCCTTCTGCAGTTCTTCTTCGTCAATCTTTGACGATTCTGAAAAAATGTGCAGGAATCTTTAATGTTTCTTCTTTCTCGGTCTCTTCTCCCTCGTTCTTTCGAGCGTAGTACGCTCTACGACCTCACGTGAGCTTCTTACATTGATCTCTTGAACGTAAGACGGTCTGCTTCCTCATGGAATTTTCCTGCGAGGAGCTTTCGAGAGAATGGCGGACGACTCTCCAAGCTTTGTGAAAGAGACTGTGTCGCGTGCTCTCAGGATCCATGAAGCTTTGCGCTGTAAGGATCGTGTTTCTCTCCAGACTGTGTGAAGAGGCTTACTGCTGAAGCTCTGATACCATGATAAATTGTGAAGCAAGAAATGCAGAGAAAGAATAGAACAGAAAAGTATATTAGAATGTAAGAAGAACTGAAGAGATTATAATGCAATGGGAAATAGCTGAGCTAAATAGGCTCAAGCAAGACACAAATAAAAAGTACAGCTGTCCAGAACAGCTGGCAGTGTACAGTCAGACTGTTGAGGTTATATTATATTTAACATTAGTCACAATTTTCCCACTCTCATGAAATTTTGTCCTTCGATAGAAATTCATGAAGCAATAACAAATTCAAATCTTACATTTAATAAAACAATTAGGAGAAAGCCAAATTAGTTTAAATTCAGCAATGTGCTCACTTAATCACCTATGTGTAGATAATATGCAGTCAAAACTTAATTCAACTCAAATAAAAAATAATTCACAGGCTTCCCTTAGGTCAAAGCAGAATGTGTCAGGCCACCCTTTTACTAGTTGCCCACAATAAACCAAAAGCCTCAATGAATAACTCATGCAAAAAACAAAAACTTGGCCAGACTAGGTAAAGGGTACTAGTTGATGCCTCATACTACATGAGCACATGATGCTAGGAAATACCAGTTAACGTCGAAGGAAAGATGTTGATGCATGATGCGGCCAAAATGAATTCAAACACAAAGTTATCCAGACCTGGGCTACAAAGGCAGGTTTCATATTATGAAATTATGCATGATGCGTGTTAGAGTGTCACCAATACTCTCCAAAAGAACATAATCCCCAACTATTAAAGTGATGGACGTGGTTGGCATACCTCACAACTATTTCTCGCTTAGCAATCTCGGAGTTGAACTTGGTTCCAATGTGACAATCCCCAGTCAATTTGCCCAGTCAATCTCTCCAACGATGCATAGATCTCCTCTGTTTGTGGGTGTGCTTGGTCTCCCACAACAAAGGCATGCTCCCTACTCTTAACCTCAATCCAACTAAATCCAGGGTCTTTTCTCACTCCTCTGTCNCTTTCATCATTTTTCTCACTTTTGTTGCAGTTTACCAGCTGCAGCATAGATGTTGGACAGAGTTACATATGTTACAGCATCTTGTGGGTCCAACTCAATTAGACGTTCTGCAACGCGTTTTCCTACCTCCAGCTTGCCATGAACTCTGCAGGATCCCAGTAGAGTCCGGCATACAAAAGAATTAGGTCCAAATGGCATATCATTCATCAAGTTCTCGGGTTTGTCAAGTTGGCCAGCACGGCCTAGAAGGCCCACCATACATGCATAATGCTCCACACTTGGCACTATACCATGATCCAACCTCATTGAAGAATAGTAGTGCCAACCTTCCTCCACTAGGCCTGCATGTCTGCATGCAGAAAGAACACCAACAAATGAGATCTCATTTGGCTTGATGCATCTGGATTGCATCTTCTCAAAGAGATTAAGTGATTCCAGACATCGTCCATGCTGGGCATATCCAATCATCATGGCATTCCATGAGATGATATCTAGACAAATCATAGCATCAAACAGCTTTAGTGCATCATCTATAGTGCAACATTTGGAATACATGGTGACAAGTGCATTTTCCAGTCATATCTGACACAGATGTCATCTTGATGATTTGTGAGTGGACCTGCTTGCCCTGTTCCAGATTTGCAAGGCTGGCACAAGCTCTAAGGACAGGCAAATGTGAACTGATCAGGCTTCATGCCTTTTATTTGCAAAAGAGCTTTAAGGATTCCTCGCCATGTCCAATCTGCACACATGCTGCAATCATTGCATTCCATGAGACCACATCTCTCTCTGGCATTTCAACAAAATATTTAGATGCCTCCTCTGTGTTCACACAATTGACATAGTAGGGCATTTCCGACTAATATATCTAGCAAAACGCTGGTTTTGATCAACCACACATGAACCTGTTGCAGGAATTGTTGCAGGAACTGCGGGTTGGTGAATGCACTAAGAACACTTGCAATATATCTAAGTCCTCTCGAATTATGGGAACCACTCTAGATATAAAAATTAACTATTAGCAATCCACAATTCCTACATCTCTCTTGAAACATTTTATCCACTCATATGTATCTTGCAAGCATGAATATGCCAAAAAATTTCTTCAGAATGCATAAAATTCTTATATATGGATTTCAATGTGATGCATAAAATTCTTATATATGGATCATGCAAGCATAAATATTCCAAAAATCTTCTTGAGTATGCATGAAATTCTTATATATGAATTTGAATGTGATGCATAAAATTCTTATATGTGAATTTGAATCTAGGAAATCAAACCATATAACAACATGGTGAGTTTGGTGTGTGAATATTGTCCACTTTCTTTAGGTAATATCCTTAAAATAGTAAGCACGTGAGAAAAAATTTCATGTCCTAATTTTTTTATTTTTTTATTGAGAGACTCCATCCTACAAGTATGTAGAACTACATGTCTTCTATTCAATGCAATAATGTTATCATGCTTCCACTGATTACATTTAAATTTTAACTTTGTAGCTTCAAAATGTTTTTTCTGTCACAACTTTTACCATCATTTCAATTTATCAAAATATCTGAATATTTGAAGTGTAGATCAATGTTGCAATGGGTATGGATATTAAACTTAGGTTGAAAATCACAAATTCATAAAGATTTTACAGAATTAAAATTTCATAATTCAAAATATAGGGTTAAGAATTTCAAACCTCTTTGTCTATGAATATGATGAATATGAGTGAACTCAAGATTTTTGCATTGAGAGCATCTAGTTTCTTTACATCCCATTATGAGTGAGATGTTAGGCATCCACAGTAGATAGGTGCTCTACAAAGCAATATGAGGGAGATGTTGTTGCACCTAGAGTAGCTAGTTGCTCTTCAACCTAGTATGGGGCAGATGTTGATGTTGTGAGGTTCTCTTTATGTTATTGAACAAGCCCAATATGGAGAAGAAGTTGTTACTTAAGGTTATGTTAGAGATAAGGTTATATTAAAAAAAATGTCCTTTAATTAAAAAAAAAATTAACAATAATAAAAATAAAGTTGGCTCAATTAAAAGAAAACAATCAAAACATCTAAAATTTTAATTCCTTCCTAATTAAAAAAAAATAGACACTAAGAAATTTGATCCCTTTCCATACTCATATGAAAAATTGTCAAAGTAAAACATTATATTATAGAGCACCACTTTTATTGAAAAATAGAAAAAAAATAATAATAATTAATATCATAATATATCATACCATCATTTCAAAATATTGTATTATAAATTCATCTTTAACCTAAAATAAAAATAAATATAATTATTATAAATCCATTTTTAAATTGGATTTAAATTTGTTATATATATACACAAACTTATTAAGTGTTTATATAAATATTAATAAAAAGTTACTAAGTAAAACAAAATATTATTATTTTTCAATTATGATATATCTGAAAAATAATAATAATAATCTCAATATAATATTGATTTTTTCTAATAAACCATATATTTGAAATGAATAGAATTTATGAGTATGCACAAATTCATGAGAAATTGATACATGCAACATATAAGATAGGGATAATGTGCACCCCTAAAATAAAATTATAAATAAACAAAAAAAATTACATGTCCTTCACAAACTTATCTTTTTAAGGATGGGATTTTATCTTAATATTTTTTTATTTTGAGATTTTTGAATGGTTGTAAATATCATGGAGAGATTTGCATCTATGATATTTTAAAGTTTTGAGATTTTTATATAATGTTTTCTATTTTCAAAGGAAAAGAATATTATTTTTTACAAAAATTGAATCTTTTGTATTTTTTTTCATATTTTCTTTCCTCAATCTCATAATGACACATATATTATGTTTATGGAAAAAACATTTCATTTATAGGGCATGTGTGGTGATTGTAGACCCTGTGCATGTTCCATCGGACTAAAAAGAATAATTTAGCACCTCATACATTTATTTTCATTCTTAAAATGTGGCTATGGCCACGAGACCACTCTATCATTTGTAATCTTCATATTTTCACGCATATTATGCTTATGGGACAAATAATCCCTTTTCAGGGCCCACTTGTTTGTTTAGGGCCCATGTGCATAATCAATGAGCCTTCAAAGTGTCTTTTAGTCCCTAATATAATAGTGTCACGTTGTGGACCATGCCTAGGGCACTAAGACCCATTAGTGGTTCACAAAATCTTGTAATGGTGCCCATATTACACCTATGGGCCAAATATTCCCTTTAAAAAGACTTTGTGGTGGTTTGGGACCCTATGAATGGTCTATTAACACTAAAAGCATACTTTAGGACCCAAAATATTAGTGCTCCTCCTTAGACCATGGCCATAGCTTGTATACCTTTCTATGCAAAGTGAAACCTTGTAATGATAGGTATATTACACTTATGGTCAAAATATTCTATTTGTAGGGTCTATGTTGTGGGTTGGGACCCTATCCATGGTCCATGAGTCCTAAAAGCATTGTTTAGGCTTTAAAAGCATATTTTAGGCCCTAAGATGTCACTTTTTATTCTTGGACCACATCTAAGACATTGTGAAGGTCCATCTCTAGTGTGAAAAAACTTGTAATGGTTCTCCTATGACACCTACAAGTGAAATATTCCCTTTGCATTACCTTTTTCGTGGTTTTTTTTACCATGTGCATGGTCCATGAACTCTAGAAAACGCATTTCAATCCATAATACATTATTTTTCATGATCAAATAATGTTGAGTCTTCAACACTCAATTCTAACATTTGATGTCCTCCTTTTTTATTGAGAGAACCCATCCTACAAGTATGTAGAACTAAATGTATTCTATTCAATGCAATAATATTATCATACTTCCACTCGTTACATTTAAATTTTAACTTTGTAGGTCCAAAGTGTTCGATCTTATGGGGTTTTTCTATCACAACTTTTACCATCGTTTCAATTTATCAAAATATCTGAATATTTTAAGTGTAGATCAATGTTGCAATGGATAGGTTTGTTGGCAATGATTTGTATGGATATTAAACTCGAGGTTTGAAATTTTTGACGTTAAAATAAAAAATTCATACACATTTTACAAAATTAAAATTTCATAATACAAAATATAAGGTTAAGAATTTCAAACCTATTTGTCTATGAATATGATGAATATGAGTAAATTCAATATTTTTGCATTGAGAGTATCTAGGTTCTTTACATCCCACTATGGTTGTATGAGGGAGATGTTGTTGCACCTAGAGTAGCTATATTGAGTGGTTTAATGGTTAAGAACATGTTCATAAGTGATAGAGGTAACAAGTACCTACAAAACTTTCCCACAAAAAAGGAGGTCTCATACAACCCAGTGTTAGTGTCAGAGGAGTCCAATTGTAAATTCGGCCAAAGAAAATTTAAACAAAATCCTTAAATTATAGGTTGAATGTTAATGCAAAATATGGAGGCCTAAATATAACAAAAGGTATTTTATTTAATTTTAAATTCTACATTTGGACCTATAAAGTTACAAGTAAAAACAAATATCATTATTATTATTATTTATGATATATTTGAAAGAAAAATAAATAATAATGAGAACATAATATTATTTTTCCTAATAAACTATATATTTGGAATGAATCGAATCTATTTGTATGCACAATTTCATGATAGATTAATACATAATTTACTAGGAATGAATTGAATCTATGTGTATGGACAATTTCATGAAAGATTAATACATGTAGCATATTCAAAATTATCCCGAAGATAGGAATATTGATCAAGATTTAAAAAAATGAAGTTTTCCATACCCAAGTTGAATATGAAGTAGCCAATTCCTTAAGAACCTAGGTAAATAGAAATTATCCTCTCAACAAATATTTGAACTTTAAATAATGTGCATGAGTCATATAATATGTACCCGTAAAAGAGTATGGTGAGGCATGCTAGTCTTAGAGTAGCACATGAAAAAAATAAACAAGATGCCTTACATATTGAAAATAAAAATCACTCACATGCACATGCAAGTATAAACAACCACTCACTCACAAGCACATGTTGAGACCTTGATTATGGTTTTAGGACATATAGGTAATAATAGTTTTTAAAATGAAAAGGTACTATAAAAGCTATTATTTTACAAAAATTATTCATATTTTTAGGACGAAGTATTGACAATAGCATAAGAGTCTTTTAAATTAAGATTTCTTCATAATATTCCTGAGGACATTGCATACATGGAGTATCCAGAGATATCCTGACCAACAATGTTCACTTGCATAGACAGAGACCCGTTCCTCCACCACACTTCCATGTTCATCACGACGATATCCACCACAATGGTTGGCCTCGAGAAAACATTGGGTCTTTCTCCATGAGGTAAAAACCAGGTATTATGGTGAGTGTCATTTCAATATTTGAGGCATTTGAGTTTGTTTCATCTATTAATGATTTTGATTATGTAATGTTTGCTTGGACATTATGCTCTTTTCCCTGTTTTACTTTGTTGGTTGATAATGCGCCCTAGAAATTGGGTCACCCTTAGGGGTAGGTTTTCTACTGGTAATCTCTCTTGATGAGTCATCGTGCCATTCCTAACCATACTTGTCAATTTCCACACTTCATCCCCTCATCTCTTCAACTTTTGGGATTTTTGGGTATACTGACCCAAGAAGGACTTGTCCCTCATTTCATGGGAAGAACGGGTTGAAGGCCCACTGGATTGTAGCTGGAAAAATATAAAATCAAATCATTAACCTTTTATATGCTCTCCCAGGGATATCGAGGACAATAAAATGTCTCTCATAAGAAACTTATGGGACTCGTGAAAAATGACTAATAAGAAAATGCCAACCAAGGTGGAGCATGTGTGGGAACTATGTTTAATTCTTAGGTATAGAAGCCCCACACATGTTTTCAAATTAGGGAAGCATAATGTGACCAAGGTAGATTCAAGGTTGGCATTATTTTTCATGCTTAGGTAGAATAAAAAGGAAATAAATGGGCTTAAAAAAAGGTTGCATTGAAATGAACATGCAACACACCCTCCACAAAGGAACCCATAAATGAGACACTACAACCCCTTATATGTTATGAACCCTATTCCAAAAAAAATTCCCCACATCCATGACACCTCATCCACATGACTTAGAAAGAGGTCCCCTCGGGCATGTACAAACACTTTCCGCAAGTACTCAAAGACTTGGAAACCATTGACTACGATTGAGACTTGTTTCCAACCATATTTCCATATAGAAACTTTACTTATAGGGGAATACATTCATAAGTATCTTTTTCCTTCTCATTTTCCCCTAGGGTCACCCACAATTTCCCCCTTGAGGTGATCACATCACCTCTAAAGTGACAGGATTACCTATCTGAGATGACAATGGATATATATTCTCTTATTTGTCACCATATTATGGTTTGGTTTGATATTTTCCCAACCTACAACTCGTGTGATAACATTTTGGCATCGTTGTTGGGGAGGATTTTAAATCCTCTTCCAAACCCTAACAACACTTTGACAAGTTATCCCAAAACATTTCCCTAGCTTGCCTGACGACTTTGGACTTAAAGGATGTTCCCCTTACTTCTTTGATAAGCTCTTCTTAAAACTCATCTGGCGACTCCACCTTCCAAGAATTCATCATCCCTTAAGCTCTTCCCTCTAGGTAGGTTCCATAAATATACGAAAGCCACCTTTCGTAAATGTGAATTTATGGAAGGTAGCTTCCATATATATTTACGAAAGGAAGATTCCGTATATGCGCATTTATAGGGAAGTTGACTTCCATGAATGTGCATTTACTGAGGACAACTATCATATATGCACATTTACGAAAGAGAGAATATATGGAATTTGTCTTCTGTAAAGGCGCATTTATAGATGAAAGATTTCGTATATGCGCATATACAAAAGTGCGCATATATGGAAGTCACCTTTCATAAATGCACATTTATAGATGGCAACTTTCATATATGTGCATATATGAAAGTGGGCTTACCTATATGCATGTTTTCATATATGTGCATATATTAAAGTGGGCTTTCCTATATGCGTGTTTCCGTACATGTGCATATATGAAAGTGGGCTTACCTATATGCATGTTTCTATATATGTGCATATACAAAATCCAACTTTCATATATGTGCATATACGGAAGTGACCAAATTTCGTATATGTGCATATACGAAAATTGACCACTTCCCTATATGCGCATATATAGAAGACGACCACTTGCATATATGCGCATATATGAATGTGGTCGGATTCCCTATATGTGCATATACAAAATCCGACCATTTTCGTATATGCACATATACAGAAGTGGTCAGTTTCCATTTATGCGCATATACGGAAGTGGTCAACTTTCGTATATGTGTCGTATATGCAACATAAAGAAGTTGACCACTTTTGTATATGTGCATATACAAAAGTGGTCATATTACATATATGTGCATATACAGAAGTGGTCAACTTCCAAATATGTGTGTATATGGAAGTCGACCATTTTCGTATATGTTCTTATATGGAAGTGGTCGACTTCCATATATGTGCATATACATAAGTGGTCAGCTTCTGTATATGTGTATATACAAAAGTGGTCAACTTCCATATATGCACATATACGGAAGCTGACCACTTCCATATATGCCCATATACCAGAGATGACCACTTTAGTATATGCACATATATGAAAATAATCGGATTTTGTATATGCACATATATAGAAGCCGACCACATTGATATATGTGCATATACGCAAGTGGTCGTCTTTTGTATATGCGCATATAGGGAAGTGGTTGGATTTCGTATATGCGCATATAAAAAAGTTGGTCACTTCCATATATAAACATATATGGAATTGGTTGGGTTTTGTATATGCACATATGTGCAAGTTGTTGATTTTCGTATATGGGCATATACAAAAGTCGACCACTTTCATATATGCTCATATGTGGAAGATGGCCACTTTTGTATATGTGCATATACAAAAGTTGTTGGCTTTCGTATACGCACGTATACAAAATCCATATACGAAAGTGGTTGACTTCTCTATATGTGCATATATAGAAGCCCATCACTTCCATATATTTGTATATACGGAAGTGGTTGACTTCGATATATTTGCATATACCGAAGTGGGTCACTTCTGTATATGAGAAATGAACATATATTAAAGTGGTCAACTTTGGTATATGGCCATCTTTGGTATATGCTCATATATGAAATCTAATCACTTCTATATATGTGCATATACGAAAGTGGTCTGCTTCCATATATGCGCATATACAGAAGTGTCACACTTCCATATATGCGCATATATGGAAGCGGGCCACTTCTATGTATGTGCATATACAGAAGTTGATCCATTCATCCATCGCGAAGTAACACAAACCATAGATCAAATGGCGTTCAAGAGTCCCCTTAGCCATTGGATCTATGTCGAGGTAACTTCGACGAAGCCTCACTTTGGGAGAATAGAGATTTTACAACCTCAAACTCCCCGAATGTAGAAGTTACGAAGTGATGGGAGTCGTGGATCTGGGGAGTTCAATCCAGACCCCTATTAATCATTCGATCACCAAGAGGTGGGACCTACGTATGGTACTTCGGCAAAGTCCTACTTCAAGAGAGTGGAGCAGCCATAATGTCGAAACCCCCGAAGGTCAAATTCACAAAGTGATGAGGACCATAGATCTATGGATCCTTCGGGTTATTCCTTGGCCATTGGATTTATACCAAGGGCATCCCAACGTTGACCACTCCCGGAGAAAGGGTGTGGTAAGTGAGTGGAGAACCCAAACGCTGAAGTCACGAATCGATGAGAGCCATCGATCCGATGATCCTTCATGATATTCCCTGGCCATTGGATATATACCAAGGTTAGCCTGAAGTTGACAACTCCGGGAGCAAGGAGGAAGTCACACCACGAATTTCCTCAAACGCCGAAGTTACAAAGTAATGGAGTCCATCGATACAGGGGTTACGTGGACACACCTTACCCATGGCCGTACCTCGAGATTTTGGGAATTCGAGACTCTAGAGGACATGCGTACATAAAATAAAAGGGACGGTCAGTGCCTAACATTTAATTCTCCGCTAGCATGTGTGTTAGATGAGGATTGAGTCTCGTCATTGGTTTGGATGTCGAAGGAACCTTCTGTGCTTGAGGTAGGAACCTGAATATGGTACAAACGAGTTAGATCCATGGTGATTCCACATGGCTCTCAACTAATAATTCCCTAAGAACTTTGGGAGGCCATATCCTGCAAACCATAGGTCATCTTAGAGCCTGGTAACAATCATGAGAAAGCTATGGGTGAGTAGAAAAGGATGAATACATCAGACAAATGATTTGAGATGGTTAGAGTAAGAAACATTTCGATGCCCCATCCCTAGAAAGGGTACATAGGGGTCGAGTGTGTTACACGACCACTTCCGTATATATGCAAATATGGAAGCGACGGGATTCGACATGTGCACATATACAGAAGTCGACTACTTTCATATATGGATTTTGTATATGTGAATATACGGAAGCCGACCACTTCCGTATATGCATATATACAGAAGTGTCCAACTTCCACATATGAGCATATACATAAGTGTTCGACTTTTTTATATGCACATATACGAAAACCGACCACTTCCATATATATGCATATACAAAAGCCGACCAATTTCATATATGTGTATATATGGAAGTGAACAACTTTTGTATATGTTCATATAGGAAGTTGAACACTTCTCTATATGCCCATATACAGAAGCCGACCACTTGTGTATATGTGCATATATGAATGTGATCGACTTTTGTATATGCGCATATATGAAAGATGACCATTTTTGTATATGCACATATACAGAAGTCGTCAACTTCCATATATGCGCATATATGGAAGTGGTCAAATTTCATATATGTGTCATATATGCACATATAGGGAAGTTGACCACTTCCGTGTATGTGCATATACGAAAGTTGACCATATACGAAAGTTGACCACTTCTGTATATGTGCATATACAGAAGTGGTAAACTTTTCTATATGTACATATACAAAAGTGGTCAGCTTCCATATATGTGCATACAAAAAAGCCGACCATTTTTGTATATGTGATTATACGGAAGAGGTTGGGTTTTGTATATGTGCATATACGAAAGTAGTCAGATTCCCTATATTCGCATATACGAAGGTGGTCAGCTTCCGTATATGCGCATATACAGAAGCTAACCATTTTCGTATATGTGGATATATGGAAGCAGTTGGCTTCTGTATAAGTGCATATATGGAAGCGGTTGGCTTCCTTATATGCGCATATATGGAAGCGGTTGGCTTCTGTATATGCGTATATACGAAAATGGTCCACTTTTATATATGCACATATACAGAAGCTAACCACTTCCACATATACGCATATACTGAAGCTAACCACTTTTGTATATACACATATACCAAAGTTGGACATATACCGAAGTTGACCACTTATGTATATGTGCATTGCGCATATACATAAGTGACTCGCTTCCGTATATGAGCATATACCAAATTCGACCACTTCTGTATATACGCATATATGGAAGTGGCGGGCATCTGTATATGCACTTATACAGAAGTCGACCACTTTCGTATATGGGTTTCGTATATGTGCATATACGGAAGCCGAAAATTTTTGTATATGCACATATACGAAAGTGGCCAGCTTCCACATATGAGCATATACAAAAGTGGTCGAATTTTGTATATGCACATATATGAAAATCGACCACTTCCACATATGTGTATACAAAAAAGCCAACCAATTCTATATATGTGTATATATGAAAGTGACCAACTTTCATATATGCGCATATATGAAAGCCGACCACTTCCCTATATGTGCATATACAAAAGTCGACCACTTGCGTATATGCACATATATGAATGTGGTCGGCTTCCGTATATGTGCAAATATGAAATCCGACCATTTTCGTATATGCTCATATACTGAAGTGGTCATCTTTGGTATATGCACATATACGGAAGTGGTCAGCTTCCGTATATGCGCATATATGGAAGTGGTCAGCTTCTGCATATGTGCATATATGGAAGTTGACCACTTTCGTATATCCACATATACTGAATCTGACCACTTATGTATTGCACATATATGGAAGTCGACCACTTATGTATAAGAACATATACGAAAACGGTCGGCTTCCATATACGCACATATATGGAATTTGACTACCTCTTTATATGCACATATATGCAAGATGACCACTTTCATATATGCACATATATAGAAGTGGTCATCTTTCATATATGCGCATATACATAAGTGGTCAACTTCTTTATGTGTTCATATACGACACATATATGAAAGTTGACCACTTCCATATATGCACATATATGGAAGTTGACCACTTATGTATATGCGCATATACAGAAGCCGACCACATTCATATATGCGCATATACGCAAGTGGTCGTCTTCTATATATGTGCATATAGAGAAGTGGCCAACTTCCGTATATGCACATATACAAAAGTTGGGCACTTCTGTATATGCACATATATGAAAGTTGGATTCTTTATATGCACATATATGAATACACGCATATAGGGAAACCCACTTACATATATGCACATATATGAAAGTTGTCATGTGTAAATGTGCATTTATGAAATGTGACTTCCATATATGTGTGCTTCTGTATATGCGCATATACGAAAGCTTTCATCTGTAAATGTGCATTTACAGAAGACAAATTCCATATATGCTCACTTTCGTAAATGTGCATATATGACAATTGTCATCATTAAATGCACATTCATGGAAGTCAACTTCTCTATAAGTGTGCATATACAAAACCTTCCTTTCGTAAATATATATGGAATCTACCTTCCGTAAATGCACATTTACGAAAGGTGGCTTTCGTATATGCGCGCTTTTGTAAATACGCATTTATGGAACCTGCTTAGAGGAAAGGTCTTAAGGGAAGACGGATTCTGGGAAGGTGTAGTCGTCAGATGAGTTTTAAGAAGAGTTCATCAAAGGAGGAAGGGGAACATCCTTCAAGTGGATTCATTAGGAAATCTAGGGAAATGTTTTGGGATAGCTTGTCAAAGTGTCGTTAGGGTTTGGAAGAGGATTTAAAATCCTCCCCAACAACGACGCCAAAATGTTATCAAACGAGTTGTAGCTTGGGAAAATCTCTAACCAAACCACAATATGGTGACAAATAAGAGAACACATATCCATTGTAATCTCAAAGAGGTAATCCCGTCACTTT
>SNQJ01S0004882.1:36029-56630 GCA_010110895.2 Picea sitchensis | reverse complement strand
AATCCATTCTCCATTAAGGGGGAGACTTGGAAATAATGGAGAAAGCGCTAGTTGTAAGCGCCAGTTATAAGCATCAGTTGTGAGAGTCAGTTGTAGGCGTGTTAAGAGTCAGTTGTCTAGTTGTCTTTGGTTTGCATGTAGCCAACTCGGGAGAGTCTTTTCCTATATAAAGATGTAATCCGTCTTCATTGAATGATAAGAAGTGAGCGTAGCCTCACCGTGTTGTTTTGCTCTCGTATATTTTATCTCTTCTCTCTTAGCATTGCTTTCTGTCTGCATAATACACTATATTACAAATCCTTCCAATTAGCGTTGATTACCTTTTCATTGTTGTGTTTAGTTATAGTTTTCTTCAAAATCCAAAACCTCATAACCATTGGTATAGATCCTCACCAAGAAATCATAAGAAATTTTCGAATAAATGATCTAATTATAGGACTACGAAAAGTTTGGGTAGGTAGGTTTACAAATTCAATATCTGCATTGGAATGGGCATTGATCCTTGGTGCCTTTAGTAAAATCAAAATTGAAAATTTAAACGAGCACTTCATTAATAAATTCAAAATTGAAAATTCAAATGAGCATACATTGTATAGTATATCATAGGGTCTGTATTTTGTATGCATTGTATCATATTGTATGGTTTGTAGCGTAGAATACATCCAAAAAGGAAACGGCCCTCCCGAAGCCGGAGGATGGAGAACGCAGAACAAAGAACATAGAACTAGGAACGAACGTCGAGGGTGACTGCAGGATGGTCATGGTCCATGGTAGCATGGATGGGCAGTCGACTGACAGTGTCTTAAAGACTCTGCAACGGGATGGATATTGCTTGCCTTCCAAATTGTTTGGTGACAAGCGATCAAACTTCAACACGTCATAGCCCATTAGAGGGGGTCTAGCACCATCTAGAAGCACTATTAAATAATTACACGTCAAAAAAAAATCTAATTTTAATTTTTTTAAATTATTCCAGAAATGTTAAAAAAAACCTAAAATTTCCTAAGAAGGGTAATATGTTAAATTGCCCATCATTAAAATTTGTCGCACTGTAAGTTACCAATTAACACTCCACTGGAGTACACTGTATAGGTGAATATCTGAAATTAATTAATTTCTTATATTTTAAGAATTTCATTTAAACAAACCTCATTCCCAAATATGAAATATACATCTCAAAGAGTGCCACGCTTGGGATCTTCTCATTATATTAAAAATCCTCAATAAATATGACATGGAATAGTATTAGATGTGCCATAGATTTCTTTTATTTTTTATCCCATTGACAAGAATAATATGTGCATTAAACGATCCTGGCAGCTGAGGCAACTTGATGGTCGTTTGAAGTAATTTGGAGGTTGGTCGACTAGTTGGAACTTGGAGCAATGGATTAGGGAGGGGAATGTCCATTACGTTTTCTCTGGAGTCTGTCTTGTTCCATAATTTCCAATTGCAACCATTTCCTCCAGACGCCATTGTTTGGAAGTTACAAGTTTGTTTTAGGTTTTCTGTGGAACCTTTGGTCCATTTTCGAGATTTCTACTTTCACCCATTTCTCTGAGATTCAATATAGCCACAGGGACGCAAACGAGGGGACAAGTTCACCAAACCAGAAAGCCAAGGTCCGATTTACAGTATCTCCAGGTTTGCAATTGGGGTTTCAAGTTTGTTCATGAAATTTGTATTGAAATTAACACAGGGTTTCAACTTTCTTTCCCGTTAATTTTATTGCACTGTAATATTGAAATTAACATAGGGTTTCAACTTTCTTTCCCGTTAATTTTATTTCACTGTAGTATTGAATATTGAAATTAACATAGGGTTTCAACTTTCTTTCCCATTAATTTTATTGTAGTGTAATATTGAACTTAAAATAGGGTTTATTTCCCGTTAATTATATTGCATTGTCATGAGTCTAAGCTTATCAAATTCGAGGTATTTTAGGTATTACAGATTTCCAAGGCATTGTCCTGAAACCTACCTTAAACTGGCCTAAAATTTTTGTTTTCAACATTCAGTCCATTTCAGTGAATACATAGAAAATATTTAAAACTGATGTCTAAGTTTGTTTGTTTTTCCTTACAACTCTACCTTACAACTCTAGCAACAAGAAGAAAATTAACAAAATTTGGTATAAATTCTTAATTATGTTATTTTATCTCAGTAAAGCATAATCAAAGCTTATTAGAATATTTTTTTTTTCTTTTTGTGTCCGTAGGAATAATTTTTTTACATCCAATGTGCTTTGGTTCCAATGAAACGATGTATTAAAAAGCTCAAGTATGGATTTCGAAAAGAGTTCAAAGATTTATGTTAGTGTCTATAGTTATTCAGTTATAGTCCCATTAATTTTGATTCACAAATGACTTTTATTGGAGGTTAGAACATTTAAATTACATGATGTTTTCCCGTTTAGCTACACTAGCCATAGACTCACTGATATAAAAGAGTTGCAAAAAGTTACAACCATTAAAGATTTTCTTAAAAAGGGGGGTTTCTCCTTTTATCTACATGGGTATTTAGCAGCCCCCAAAATACAATATGCATTGCTTCTAAAAAACAATTGAATGTAAGATAAAAAGGACAAATATCAACAATAGGAGTCAGGACATGTACAATACTCACATATAAAGCTATACCAAAAACTCAAAGCATTTTAAACAACTATCAAGGAATGACACATTTATTGCAATCCTCAATATGCATTCTCTTAGCTAACATGCCATTTTACGCTCTCATTAAAATTTTACTAATTTTGATAAATATATTTACAAAGTATTTATAGTTGAGAATTAGGTTCTCAAAGACAACTTCAACAGGATTTTGACTCTGAATATAGGAAATAACATAACATAAGTTTTGTGCATTTCCAATGCCAAAAGCGTTATTACTAGGAATATGCTCATCTAAACTAGAGGCTATCTAGAACTGAAAAATAGACCTTTACTGATAGGAATCAACCTATGACTGATTACATATTACAACCAACTCATCAATAATTTATCGTTATTTTCTTGAGTATGGACTCTCCTTGTTGCTACGAGGGGGAGCCACAAAGTTGCATCCTCTCCAACTCTCATCCCCAGGTTATGGAGGTAATATCAACAAAAACCTTTATGACCTTTGTTACAGTAACAAAAAGTATGCATAGTAAAATGTCTATTTTGTTACTTCAAGCTAAATGTTCTTTCAACAACAAATTCACCCTACCTCGAATCTACCATCATTAGTTAATTTCTACCTTTCCCTTAGAGTTACTTGGTTGCATATTTTCATGTGTATTTCAGCTAAGAGTTCCCTGTGGCACCAACATTTCTATGAGTGAAATCATAAGTGACTAGACCATGATAACTGAAAACTTTGTAAGGTATTGGTGTAGAGCTCCCAAGAGAATGAAGGTGCCTAATAATCCTGGAATTACATCTCAACCCTGAGCTTCCCCAGATTAAACAAAAAAGTCAAAATTTATGTCCTACATACTTGCATATATCTTATAGATTCACAATTCCTCTAATACAAGTGGTTTGTGCCGAAACAAATGGGACAAACTTTACTAACCCTTTCCCTTTGGCCACAACTACTGTGTTGTCTTTGGGATCAATATCTTGAACACTCATCATGGAATTAAATCACAAAGAATCATGGGCATATATGTAGGGGTATTATGAGGAGAAACAAGACTAGGATCATGTTTAAATAATGGGTTTTTACCTTTCAAGGGAATGTCATGAGATAAAATATAGCATTATAAGTATACTTAAGTTCAAACAACTATTGTTAGAATTAGGGAAAAAATAGAAACAATAATGCCCTTTTAATTTTCTATTCACTAGATCAGCATATATGAGAAAATAAATAGACAAAATCTAAAATAAATTATGAGTATAAACAAAATTTTTGAGTGAAAAGACAAACCTCAAGCTTACCTCGTGATCTATGAAAAATGTACCTCACATATGTGTGAATGTATCGTATCCCAAGTCGCCTCCTCCGAGTCGTTGTCCCGTGTGATTTCTACAGCTCCCACTTGCCGACCTCTTCGAATTCACCAGTACCTCCCATCCAATGCTAGGGTTACTCTTCTTTCCCCTTAGCCGCCTGAGTCACAAAGGGGCCACACACACTAAACCAGAGAACAACTAGCTCCCATCTCTAACATAACCTTAAGTGACAACTTCTTCTCCATATAACCTTATCTCTAACATAACCTTAAGTGACATATTCTTCTCCATATTGGGCTTGCTCAATATTATAACTAGAACCTGACAACATCAACATCTCCCCCATACTAGGATGTAGAGAAACTAGCTACTCTAGGTGCAACAACATCTCCCTCATATTGCTTTGTAGGCCACCTAGTTATTTTGGATGCCTAACATATCATTCATAGTGGGATGTAAAGCACCTAGATACTCTCAATGAAAAAATATTGAGTTTACTCATATTCATCATATTCATAGACAAAGAGGTTTGAAATTATTAACCTTACATTTTGAATTATGAAACTTTAATTTTGTAAAATCTGTATGAATTTGTGATTTTCACGTCAAAAAATTTGAACCTCCAGTTTAATACCCATACAAAGCATTGTCAGCAAATATATTCATTGCAACATTGATCTACACTTCAAATATTCATACATTTTGATAATTTGAAACGATGGTAAAAGTTGTGATAAAAAAAACCTGTAAGATCAAAAGCTTTGGACCTACAAAGTTAAAATTTAAATGTAACGAGTGGAAGCATGATAATATCATTGCATTGAATAGAAGACATATAGCTCTACATACTTGTAGGATGGGCGCTCTCAATAAAAAGGAGGACATCATATGTTTTCACATGCTTACATTTTTAAGGGGATTACGTAAAGAAAGTGGACAATATTCACACACCAAGCTCACCATGTTGTTACATGTTTTATCTCCTAGATTCAAATCCACATATAAGAATTTCATGCATCACATTCAAATCCATATATAAGAATTTCATGAATGCTCAATAAGAATTTTGGAAGATTTATGCATGCAAGATCCATATATAATAATTTCATGCATCACATTCAAATCCATATATAAGAATTATAAGCATGTTGAATAAGAATTTTGGAATATTCATGCATATAAGTTGATAAAATGTTTCAAGAGAGATGTAGGAATTGTGGACTGCTAATAGTTATTTTTTATATCTAGAGTGCCTCCGATAATTTGATGGACCTAAATAATCTAAAACAGAGGGGCTCATGTGTGTCATATCTTCACTTTCTTATCGCGGTGATAAGAAGAAAAAATTGGGATATGAAATTTCATGATTTCGTGTAACAAGGGTTAAGAGATTGACATGGCCAAATTAATGTTGGTGATCTCTGCTTGAGTAGAACTCAATTGGGATTGCATATATGCTACTTTAGTCTGGAGTTCATTGATTATTCGTAAACAATCATGGACATGATATCGATTTCTTTCACCTTCCTCATACACCATACTGATTACTCCATGATGCAGACCTATCGGCTCTCTCTCCTTGCTAAGATCCACTCACGGGATCGTTCTTTAACCCCTTTGAGCCAAATCGGCTCTTTTAGATTCCCTGCTGAAATGTCCTATCAAATCGATCCACAGGTCCTTCTCGCAACTCACAATATTGCGAGTTCGTGAGTCGTGACTTCCAACTCTTCCTCTCCAATCTTGCGATACTCGAGATCGTGAAATGGGTATAGCTCTTCCTCTATTAGTGCCCTCTGTGCGCGACCATCGGCTAGGATAACCACTAGCTCCTCTCGCTACTCGTGACTTTGCGTGCTTCGACATTGAGCTCTCGTGCTCTTATCTTGTGAATCACAGAGACGCGAGAGGTCAATGGGTGTTGACTCCTTCCCTCTTGGTGACGCGTATCCACTTGTTGATCACACGAGCCCCACCTTAATTTCTTCCACGTGTCCACGCTCGTGCCTTGGCTCTCGGCACTTTGCGACTTCTGCAGTCGAAGCTGATCCTTTTCAACCTTCGAACCCCCGAATGCGTGAAACGCAACGAGGTTCCTGATCCAACAGTCCTCCCGTTCTCTGGATCCAATGGTTATCCTTACTCCTCGCGATTTCTACACTTGCGACTTGGAGCACCCAATTCTTGGGCTCTCACCCTGCGAACCTCCGAGTTCATAAGATCCTTTGATCTCTGCCACCTGTCCTCCTCCGATGGACGGTTGCGGTTATCTCACGACTTCGCTACTCGTGGCTTCGGGACTTTCGGGAAAAAATTCTCGACCTCTTATCCTCTGATATGTCAAAGTGTTGAATTTTGACACGTCATCAAAGCGAGTCCCACAATGGAGCTTCCCGTCCTTTGGAATTTCAGACTTTGCGACCTTGCGAATCCTATTGCTGAGATTTCAGCTCTTCAACCCATGAAACCCCGAAATGGTCAACGGAAGTCTGACCTCCATGTCAGTGAGTGTGCCACCTATCCACTCTCAGATGAACAGCCATGATCTTCTCGCGACTTCACCTTTTGTGAAGTTGAAGGAATTCCCCTTCTGACCTCCGATGTCCAAGTCCCCAATAGGGAATATCTCGTGACACGTGTCCTCCTTCCAGAGAATGACTCAGATTCTTTCGCTATTTCACAAGCTCGCGAGTCTTGAGGAAAGGATTTCATCCTTCCAACTCGCGAAACCCTAAAATGAGATTTCATGAGTGATCCAATGGCCCCTGTTGGTTCAATCCTACGGTCCAATTTCTTCTGGGCTTCAACGTAGAAAAGCACCCACCATAATCTTCTTGCTCCTATGCAAGATCCAACGGACCTCAGTACTTCGTGAATTCTCCATGGAGAATTTCGATCGTCCAAATCTTCCTTGACAACTCCTGTGAAACGAACATAGTATTCCCTTACGGAACTTGTCCTCCTACAAAAAAATTTCACTGCGCCTTCTTTCAACACTTCAAGGCACTAGCCCTCTTGAGATTTCTCCACAAATTTGAGTCTTCAAGAAGACTCCTGCATGCACTCCTTGCAGCAGTTCTTCAATTACTTCTAAGTATTTGGACCTCTTCGACTCTGCACACTCCCTGCGACAACAATCTTTCAACAACCTCGCTCAGGTTGTAACTTTGAGACTTCACTCAGCCTGTGCACTCCTTGCACATCTCCTGTGCTCAACTTGCACTTCTGCGAGAATGAGAACAATGTTATCTCTCCTGGGCTTGCAGAGATGAACTCTGACTTCTGTCAACGCACTCCTTGCAGACAAATTCACTGCACCCCTTGCAGGAAAACTCTTGCTCAGACAAAGAAACAATTGAAACTCATTCCTTACTCTCTCTCAGATTTCAAACACAAAGCATGAAATCATATACACATCATATAAAGCAAATGTGTAATAGAAAGTAAACATCCATGAGAATTACATTCAACATGCATACACAGAGAACAAACACGACACCATGAATTTGAATCGAAGCTCTTTCTATTAATTCAAATCTCTGTACATGAGTGTTTTCAACTACAGCTCTCTTCTCTCTTGATTGATTATGCTACTCTTGCTAATGTTACAATGATACAAGTGAGGGTGTCTATATTTGTTTTCCCTCCGGCTCCTAAAACTGTCTTATCTAAGAATTCAAAGCTACCTACTTACATTAGCTAGCATAAATGCCTCTTAGTCCTTCAGATGAGAGCGGGGCACTCAAGGTATGATTAAAATCTACAAGTACACCCTTTCTTAATTATTACNGCTCGCTTGTTGTTGGCGATGCTTGTGCATCATACTCCCTCGCTTGAAAATTTTCATGGGCTCCTATCCATGAGCTCTCGCATGGTCTGTCCATCCTTCTAGATCTCTGCCTCATTCTCCCAGTTGGCATATTCAACTGGATGTCCCTTCCACTTGACCAAGTATTCAAAGTATTCCTTTCGCTTGGTCTTCTTGCTAACTCTTTTGTCCAGTATGCTTTCCATCTGTGGCTTCTCTGCAACTGGCATCTATTTTATCCACTGAACCTCTGGTTGTTCATTACCCGCTTCTACTCTAGCTTTGTATGGGTACAAATCTGAGACATTGAATATCGGAGAAGTTCCGATCCCATCAGGTAATTCAATCTCATAAGCATTTTCCCCTAATTTCTTCAAGACCTTACATGGTCCAATATTCTTCATATTCAGTTTGTTATATGTCCCCTTCGGGAACCTTTCCTTTCTCATATGTGCTAGAATCAAATCACCAACCTCAAATTGAAGTTGTCTCCTGTGTTGATCTTCTCTACGCTTATACTCTTGGCTCAAGTTCTGCAATCTCTCCTTCACCTGGCTGTGAATTTCCTTCATTGCTTCGGCAAAATATTATGCACTAGCACTTCTAGTTGCAGTCTGTTCTGAATCTCTCAATTCAGAAACTCCTCCTGGCTGTGTCCTATAAACAATTTGGAACGTACTGTGTCCCATTCTTCTGTTGATTGAATCGTTGTAAGCAAACTCTGCCTGTGGTAATATGTTGTCCCACTAGCTGTGGTATTCTGTCACCAAGCTCCTCAGCAAGTCTCCCAAACTTTTGTTCACAACTTCTGTCTGTCCATCTGTCTGAGGATGATAAGTTGAACTGAACGAAAAGTTCGTTCCTAGATTCTTCCATAAGGTTCTCCAGAAGTGTCCTACGAACTTGGTGTCTCGATCCGAAACTATGCTCCTTGGTAAGCCGTGAAGTCGAATGACTTCTTTGAAAAATATATTCGCAATGTGAGTTGCGTCACTGGTTTTCTGACATGGTATGAAATGTGTCATCTTAGAAAATCTATCCACCACTACAAATATTGATTCGAACCCTCTTTGTGTTCTTGGCAACCCTAATATAAATTCCATGCTGACTGCATCCCACAGCCTGTCAGGTATGGGTAACGGTTGATAAAATCCTGCATTCTGCCTCTTTCCTTTGGAATGCTGTCAAATTATACATCTGTCCACAAATATTTTGATGTCTGCTCTCATGCCTGGCCAAAAATATGATTCGTTTAACTTTGCAAACATCTTGTCATGATCGAAATGTCTGGCCAATCCTCCACTATGTTTCTCCTTCAGCAAATTCTCTCTCATGGAGAACTTTGGAATACAAAGTTGATTACCCTTAAACAGTAATCCTTCCTGGATCATGTACTCTATCCATTGACTTCTATCCCTGAGAATTGGATTCTCAGCTGCTTCATACGCTTCCTTAAAATCTGGATCATCTTTGTACATGTCCCTGAGATCATCAAAACCCAATGTTTTGACTTTGAACTTCTGCAACAACAAACATTTCCTTCTCAAAGCATCAGCAACTTTGTTAGAAGTTCCAGAAATATGCTTAGTTACAAAAGTAAAGTTCTACATGTATTCAACCCATTTAACATGTCTTTGATTCAAATTTTCCTGTTGAGTCACAAATTTCAAAGCATGATTGTCACTATATAAGACAAACTCTTTGGGGATAAAGTAATGTCTCCATTTCTTCAATGCCTGAATAATAGCATAGAACTCCTTGTCATACGTGGAGTATTTCACTTTCTCTTCATTAAGCTTCTCGTTGAAGTATGCTATCGGCCTATCTTCTTGGCTCAAGACTACCCCTATTGCAAATCCACTAGCATCACATTTCACCTGAAATGTCTTTTTAAAATCCGGCAACACCAAAATTGGTTGTTCTGTGATTTTCTTCTTCAACAAATTGAAGATTTTCTCAGCCTCTTCTGTCCAGTGAAAAGACTTGTGTCTTTTCTTCACTGTGTCCATCATTGGTGCACTAATTGCACTGAAATTCTTGATGAACTTCTGGTAGAAACTAGCCAATCCATCAAAATTTCTCACCTTAAATATACTCTTTGGTGATGGTCAATTCTTGATTACCTCCACCTTATCTAGATCCATCCTCAACTTATCTGCAGAAATAAAAAACCCCAAATAAATGATCTCTTCCTTCATGAATGAGGATTTCTTCATATTTATCAGCAGCTTCTCTTGCTGTAATATCTTCATCATTGTAGCCAAATGTTTCAGATGCTCTGCTTTTGTTTTACTGAAAACCAGTATGTCATCAAGATACACAATGACAAATTTTCCAATGAAATCCCTCAGGACTTCATTCATCAACCGCATGAAGGTACTTGGCGCATTTGTTAAGCCAAACGACATAACAAGCCATTCATACAACCCCTCATTAGTCTTGAAGTATGTCTTCCATTCATCTCCTTCTCTCATACGAATCTGGTGATATCCACTTTTCAAATCAATCTTTGAAAAAAATTTGGCCCCACTCAAGAAATCCATCAAATCATCCATTCTTGGCAATGGGAATCTATACCTGATGGTAATCTTGTTGATCACTCTTGAGTTAGTACACATCCTCCAGCCTCCGTCTTTCTTCGGACTGAGCACTATCGGAACAACACACAGACTCAAGATTTCTCTAAATAACCCTTTGTCCATTAAGTCCTGGACCTGTCTTTTGACCTCTTCATTCTCCCGCGGCATCAATCTGTACGCTGCTTTGTTTGGTAAAGTGGCTCCAGGTACGAGATCGATATGATGACTCATACTTCTAATCGATGGCAACAAACGAGGTAGTTCGTCCACTACTATGTCAGCAAACTCTTCCAATAGTTTATGAACCTTTCCCTGTAAATCATCTACCCTTGTACTGGTTAAAACAAGTTTAGGTTTCCTGACCACAATGAATTGTGGTTCCTCCTTCTTCGTAACCTCTATAAGAAGTTCCTTCCCACTCATGAGAAGTACAGTGTTGCTTACTTCAGGTTTCACCTCCTTGTCCTTAATTGGCAACAACATATGAGTTCTCCCATTCTTCTCTAGGGTGTATGTGTTCTTCCTCCCATCATGAATCACATTTTTGTCATATTGCCATGGTCTACCCAGCAATAGATGACAAACATCCATGTGAATGACACCACACAAGATCTTATCATTATATCCTCCTATCTTAAATTCAAATAAACATTGTTTAGTGACATTTACCTGATGTCCTTTTTGTAACCATGAAACCCTATATGGGCTTGGATGTTCAATCGTCTCCAACTCTAGCTTTTCTACCATCTCTGTAGAAACGAGATTATCTGTGCTACCACTTTCCACAATGACCTTGCATACCTTGTCCTTGGTCTTGCAAGAAGTCTGAAAGAGACTGTTCCTTTGCACTGGATTCTCCGCCTCTTTCTCTAGTGTTAAGAGAACTTTTTGCATCATCAACGATCTTCCGCCTTCAGCATATTCTACCTCAACATTCCGCCTTTGTGCTTTGGAAATGTGAGTTTCACCACCTTCTTTCTTCTTATCTAGACATTCATAAGATGTGTGCCCATTCTTTCCACACGTGAAGCATTTTACCACTCCACCACTGCCTCTTCCTCTACCTCTGGTACGACGAAAAACGTTTCCATCAACATACTGACCTCTTTGTTTGGTATGTTTCCCTCTCTGTGATCTTCCACCTCTCTCAGTTTGAGTTTGAGGTTTCTTCCAGTCTTCCTCGGGTTTCTGATTTCTATCCCGGGCAACTGATTTGCCTCTGGCTTGACTTCTCCCTTGACCTATTTGACCTTGTTTTCGGCTCAGCTTCTCTTCAACCTTCAGAGCCATCTGATAAGCATATTCCACCGTTCGGATGGTCATCATGCTCATCTCATCCTGAATGTCGTATCTTAGACCATTCATGTACCTAGCAACTTTTTCATCATCGCTTTCCTGATGACCTACTCTGATTTTCAGCCTGTAGAATTCTTCAGTGTACTCCTTTACTGTCATCATCTTTTGTCTCAAATTTTGCATTCTCCGAAACAGAGTAATCTGGTAATCCCTGGGAATGAATTTTTCCTTCATCTTCACGATCATACTATCCCAACTCTTGATCTTCTGCTTGCCTTTGCATCGTCTATCAGTTTGTAGTTCATCCCACCACAATGTTGCATGTCCTTTAAGTCTTGTGACATCATGTTTGAACTTTTTGTCCTCCTCGACATCTTCATAGTCAAAATATGTGTCCAGAGCTCTAATCCAGTCTAGAATCTCTTCAACATCCATATTTCCCTCATATACTAGGATTTCCATTTTTTCTCTAGCACACATCCTTGCAACAACCCTAATAGGCGTTCATTTGTTGCATCTTCGGCTGCAACTTCTTCTCCTTCATGTTCAACTTCATTTTCACTTTCGGAATCACCAAGATCCCCAGCACTGACTGTGTGCCTCTGTGTTGTCTCCATGTCCTCAAGTCTGGTGCGTAGATAACGCATCTCTCTTTCCATGGCTCGATCAAGCATCTACCTACCTCTTCTTCTTGGCATTTCCCTCTCCTTTAGCGGATCGAGTGTTTTCCTATCTCTCCTTCTCGGCGGCATGGTGAATCCTCCTTTTCCCTACTACAAAAATAAACGAAACCTTTATGTGCTCTGATACCAGACTGACGCAGACCTATCGACTCTCTCTCCTTGCCGAGATCCACTCACAGGATCATTCTTTAACCCCTTTGAGCCAAATCAGCTCTTTCGGATTCCCTGCTAAAATCTCCTGTCAAATCGATCCACAGGTCCTTCTCACAACTCACAATTTCACGAGTTCACGAGACATGACTCCCGAATCTTCCTCTCCAATATTTTGATACCCGAGATCATGAAATGGGTATAGCTCTTCCTCTATTAGCACCCTTCGTGCACGACCGCTGGCTAGGATAACCGCTATCTCCTCTCTCTACTCGCGACTTCATGTTCTTTGATGTCAAGCTCTCGTACTCTTATCTCGCGAATCCCCGAGACACAATAGGTCAACTGGTGTTGACTCCTTCCCTCCTAGTGATGTGTGTCCACCTATCGATCACGCGGGCCCCACCTTAAGTTCTTCCATGTGTCCACACTCGTGCCTCGGCTCTCGGCACTTCGCAACTTCTACAGTCGAAGGTGATCCTTTTCAACCTCCGAACCCCCGAATGCGTGAAATGTGATGGGGTTCTTGATCCAATGGTCTTCCCGTTCTCTGGATCCAACGGTTATCCTCGCTCCTCACGATTTCTCCACTCTCAACTTGGAGCACCCAATTCTTGGGCTCTCACCCTGTGAACCTCCCAGTTCACGAGATCCTTTGATCTCTACCACCTGTCCTCCTCTGATGGACAACTGCGGTTATCTCACGACTTCACTACTCGCGACTTTGGGACTTTCGGGACAAAAGTCTCGACCTCTTATCCTCAGATATGCCGAAGTGGCGAATTTTGACATGTCATCAAAGAGGGTCCCACAACGGAACTTCCCGCCCTTTGGAATTTCGGACTTCGCGACTTCGCAAATCCTAATGTTGAGCTTTCATCTCTTCAACCCACAAAACCCCGAAATGGTCAACGAAAGTCTGACCTCCATGTCGGCGAGTGTGCCACCTGTCCACTCTCAAATGAATGGCCATGATCTTCTCGTGACTTCGCCTTTCATGATGTTGAAGGACTTCCCCTTCTGACCTCTGATGTCCGAGTCCCCAATAGGGAAGATCTCATGACATGTGTCTTCCTTCAAGCGAACAGCTCAGATTCTTTCTCTATTTCACAACCTCGCGAGTCTTGAGGCAAGTCTTTCAGCCTTCCAACTCACAAAACCCCGAAATGAGATTTCGTGAGTGATCCAATGGCCCCTATTGGTTCAATCCTACAGTAAGATTTCTTCTGGGATTCAATGTAGAAAAGCACCCACCGTAACCTTCTTGGTCCTCTGTAAGATCCTATGGACCTCGGGACTTCGCGAATTCTCCACGGAGAATTCTGATTGTCCAAATCTTCCTTGACAACTCCTGCGAAATGAACACAGTATTCGCTTATGGAACTTGTCCTCCTGCAAAACAATTTCGCTGTGCCTTCTTTCAACACTTCAAGGCACTAGCCCTCTTGAGCTTTCTCTGCAACTTTGAGTCTTCAAGAAGACTCCTGCACGCACTCCTTGTGGCAATTCTTCAATTACTTCTAAGTATTTGGACCTCTTCAACTCTGCGCACTCCCTGCGATAGAAATCTTTCAACAACCTTGCTCGGGTTGTAACTCTGAGACTTCACTCGGCCTGCGCACTCCTTGCATGGCTCCTGTGCTCAAGTTTCACTTCTGCGAGAATGAGAACAATGTTATCTCTCCTGGTCTTGCAGAGACAAACTATGACTTTTGTCAATGCACTCCTTGCGGACAAATTCACTGCACTCCTTGCAGGAAAACTCTTGCTCAGACAGAGAAACAATTGAAACTCATTCCTTACTCTCTCTCAGATTTCAAACACAAAGCATGAAATCATATACACAGTATATAAAGAAAATGTGTAATAGAAAGTAAACATCCATGAGCATTACAATCAACATGCATATACAGAGAACAAACACGACACCATGAATTTGAATCAAAGCTCTTTCTATTAATTCAAATCTCTGTACATGAGTGTTTTCAAATACAACTCTCTTCTCTCTTGATTGATTATGTTGCTCTTGCTAATGTTACAATGATACAAGTGAGGGTGTCTATATCCATTTTCCCTCCGGCTCCTAAAACTGTCTAATCTTTAAAGAATTCAAAGCTACCTACTTACATTAACTAGCATAAATGCCTCTTAGTCCTTCAAACGAGAACGGGATGCTTAAGGTCTTATTACAATCTACAAGTATGCCCTTTCTTAATTATTACATTTACATTTGGCGCATCCAACATCAAAACATTCAAACAATTTATCATGTGCCCAAAATGCGTTGGCGTTTTCCCCCACGCTCGCTTGTTGTTGGCGATTTTCCTGCATCACTCCATCACCTCCCTGCTTGGTCAGAAGATCCTGTAACAACAAACCGATCCCGCAATCAAGAAACCCATCACAAATACTTTGTACTGATCAGTACAAGACACATTAGAAACCCGATATTGAGGCCTTTATTATTTTCATTAAACCTATTTTTGGAATATTTATGGAGCGTTTCAATCCTCTAAGGCATCATATCACCATTCTTGCAATTTCAATGAGAGCGAAACTTTGATTATGTCTGAAATTTTGGTCTTTGTAGGATTTGTGGCTAGAGAAATTATAAGTAGAGCTTGTCTCACAATTATGAAGATTAGTTCCTTTGAACATTATTGTTATGTACCAATTGTCAGAGTTCATGATAAACATATTTCAAAATGTGAAATAGATTACACAATTCGTCATGAAGATGAAGAAGACATTTGAATTTGTGGATAATTGGCAAATAATTTTGGAATGATATGCTGGTAGACTACATTATAACAATGGAACAAACCTGTAGTAATTTGATAACATGGTCATTTTTTAAAACTCTGTGCACCAATAGGAATTTGTTGGGATCGCGTTGGGGAAAATAAGGCCCAAGCATGCATTGTTCTGAGCCTTTCTTTCTTTGGATCTTGCAACCAAAGAACGAATATGTGGACGATGTTTGTGACTTGAAAGCAGTCGCTTCGTTCATCTGAAAAATAATTCGATACAAAATAAAATCTGTTGTGTTAGTTGTTTTGGACACAAAAACATATCTTCTCTCTTAGCATTTCTTTCTGTCTGCAGAATACACTATATTACAAATTCTTCAACTTAGCGTTGCTTACCTTTTCGTTGTTGTGTTTAGTTACAGTTTTCTTTAAAATCCAAAACCTCATAACCATTGATATAGATCCTCACCAAGAAATCATAAGAATTTTTTGCATAAATGATCTAATTATAGGCAAATGAAAAGTTTGGGCGAGCGGGTTTACAAATTCAAAATCTGCATTGGAATGAGCATCGATCCTTGGCACCTTTATTAAAATCAAAATTGAAAATTCAAACGAGCATTGCATTAATAAATTCAAAATTCAAAATTCAAACGAGCATACATTGTATAGTATATCATAGGGTCTGTATTTTGTATGCATTGTATCATATTGTATGGGTCGTAGCATAGAAGACATATGAACTGGAAACGACCCTCCCAAAGCTGGAGGACAGAGAACGCAGAATGAAGAACACAGAACTAGGCATGAATGTCGAGGGTGACTACAGGATGGTCATGGTCCATTGTTGCATGGATGGGTAGCCGACTGACAGAGTCTTAAAGACTCTTCAACAGGCTGGATATTGCTTTCCTTCCAAATTGGTTGGTGACAGGAAATCAAAATTCAACACGTCGCAACCCATCAGAGGGGGTCTAGCATGTCCTAGAAGCACTATTAAATAATTCCACATCAAAAAAAAATCTAATTTTAATTTTTGAAAATTATTCTGGAAATGTTAAAAAGAACCTAAATATTCCTAAAGGTAATATTTTAAATTGCCCATCGTTAAAATTTGCCGACACTGTAAGTTACCAATTAACACTCCACTAGAGTATATTGTACAAGTAGATATCTGAAATTAATTAATTTCTTATTTTTTAAGAATTTCATTTAAACAAACCTCATTCCCAAATATGAAATATACGTGTCAAAGAGTGCCATGCTTGGGCTCTTCTCATTATATTAAAACTCTGCAATAAATATGACACGGAATAGTATTAGATGTGCCATCGATTTATTTTATTTTGTATCCCATTGACAAGAATAAGATGTGCATTAAACTATCCTGACACCTGAGGCAACTCGATGGTCGTTTGAAGTAACTTGTAGGTTGGTCGACTAGTTGGAACCTGGAGCAATGGAGCAGGGAGAGGAATGTCCATTAATTTTTTTCGGGATTCTGTCTTGTTTCATAATTTCCAATTGCAACCATTTCCTCCGGATGTCATTGTTTGGAAGTTATAAGTTTTTTTTAGGTTTTCTATGGAACCTTTGGTCCATTTTCCAGATTTCTACTTTCACCCATTTCTCTGAGATTCACTATACCCACAAAGATGCGAACGAGGGGACAACTTCACCAAACCAGAAATCCAAGGTCTGATTTGCAGTATCTCTAAGTTTGCAATTGGGGTTTCAAGTTTGTTTGTGAAATTTCTATTGAAATTAACATAGTGTTTCAACTTTCTTTCCCGTTAATTTTTAATATTGAAATTAACATAGGGTTTCAAATTTATTTCTAGTTAATTTTATTGCACTATAATATTGAAATTAACATAGGGTTTCAACTTTATTTGTTGTTAATTTTATTGCACTGTAATATTGAATATTGAAATTAACATAGGGTTTATTTCTCGTTCATTATATTGCACTGTCATGAGTCTGAGCTTATCAAACTCGAGGTATTTTAGGTATTACAGATTTCTAGGGAACTGTCATGAAACCTACCTTAAACTGGCCTGAAATTGCTCTTTTCAACATTGAGTCCATGTAATGTACCTCAAAACTCATCATAAAAAATAAATTATTTGTACAATTATCCTTGCATAGTTTCGAGATTCAAGCAATTAAGTCTTCTATTATAAAGCTTGAATCTGAAAGTTTGTTAGAGACCTTAATGTCATTGATTGTCTTTACTATGCAACTTAAAACTTCCTACCCAACGATACAATAGGTGTATACTCCTCCCTTCAATGTTATTTAAAGTCTTGTAAAAATTGCCAATATATTCTTATTTGATGATGCCTATAACACCAGCACAGACTTAACTATACAAGCGACTTGTAAACAGGTCTGTTACCTCCATACCTCTATCCGGGATGAAGATTCTCTAATGTTATTTTACCAGTCCATTCATTACATTAATAGATTTGTTCCCATAACAATGAGTTTCTTCTAGGTTCCTACAACTTTGTGAAGAAATAGAGGTCAATCAGGTTTCAGTGATCACAAGTGTCGAACGAAACAGAGGATCCTGTTGTTCACCGAAATCTGAAATTACGAAACAACTGTGGCCAACATTTTGGGGTTTCGAGATTTAGGATTTCATGAGTACAAGTTCCCAAACAACCACATATAAAAACCTCTGAAATACGAAAAAGGAAGGGTGGGTCTCGCACTTCAGGATTTCGGGGTTCAGAATTTCGCAAGTTCCGGTGTCCAAACATCGACATACACAAATTTACGAAAAGTGAAAAAGGAAAAGGTGAGACCCGCATTTCAGGATTTCGGGGTTCGAAACTTTGCGAGTTCTGGTACCCAACCTCAACATGAACAAACTTCTGAAATGTGATCGAGCACAAACAATTCCCGAAATTGCGAAAGGGAACGGGGAACTAACATTTTGGGATTTAGGGATTTGGGTTTTCGAGTTTTCAAATACCAATCAACAATACACAATAACTCTCGAATTCTGAAAGGTGAAATGATGTGGGATCACCAATTTGGGATTTTGGGGTTTCAAAAGTCAACAGCTAACATACAACAACTTCCGAAAATGTGAAATGTGATCAGTACTTCGGGAATTCGGAGTTCGGGATTTCACGAATACAGAAGTCAATCATGAACACACAACAACTCCTGATATCGCGAAAGGTGACCAGCATGGCGAGATTTCGGAGTTCAGTGTTTCTCAAGTACAACAGCCAACATCAACACACAACAACTCCCTAAATCACAAAAAAAAAGACTAGCTCTTTGGGATTTCGGAGTTCGGGTTTTCGCGAGTACAGAAGCCAAGAATCAATAGATACAAACCTCTGAAATGCGAAAGAGATGAAATGAGAGACCCGTATTTTGGGGTTTTGGGGTTCGGAACCTCGCGCGTTCCAGAGTCCAAATATCAACATAAATGCTCTTTAAAAAAAAAGGCAAAGAGGAAAAGTGGGTCTCGCATTTTGGGATTTCGGGATTCTGAATCCCGCGACTTCAAAAGACAAACACCAAACACAAGCAAATCTCGAATTTGCGATAAAGAAAATAATGTTGAAATAACATTTTGGGATTTCGGGGTTCGGAATCCCGCGAATACAAAAGTCAAAATATCCACCAAAAACTATTCCCAAAATTGCGAAAAGAAAAGAATGTTGCACTAACATTTCATGATTTCGGGTTTTCGGGGTTTCGGGGTTTCAAAAGTAAACCATAGAACACAACAATTCTTGACTTCCGAAATGTGAAAGGGTGTAGGGCCAACACTTCGGGATTCCAAGTTTCGGGGTTTCGGGGTTTCAAATGTCAAACCTCAGCACACAACAATCCCCAAATTCCAAAAGCATAAGGACTTAAGAATTTTATATGCACAGAAGGTACAACAGGATAAAAGTTTTATGTAAGGTAAAACTCTAAATTCGTCATAGACCTCGACTAAGGAAAGGGGTAGCCCATTCTCAAATGAAAGGAAATAAGGAAAGAAAAAATCCTCCAAAAGGCGTTGATTCTCAAGATTGTTTTAGCATCCGAAAAAAACAAAAAGGGGTCTTCCAAAATTCATTAACTCCCAAATTTTGTCATTCTATACACATCTAGCATATGGTTGCATATTGTTATATCATATTGTTAGATACATAGCATCAGATAAAGAATTCGAACAGAAAGTGGGAATAAATTGTTACAGATAAGATTTAATCAAGTAAAATACACCAGATGCAAAAAGGTCATACAGACAGAGAATGTAACTTATTCTAGTTCAGATTCAAAAGATGCATAACATCAAAAGACATATCCATTCATAATAGAGAGGGGGAAATTAACATATCTGATTCCAATCCGTGGGAAGACAAAGGGAACAGCCACGTTCCTCCCAACCGTAGAACAGGGCAGCCAAATCTACTTTCCCGATTCCCCCCTAGCCTGACCATGAATCCATGAGGGAGAACTTGGAAACTCCTCCTCAGCAATGTCCTTCAATTCCAATAGTTATCCTCTTGCCTCACACTTACTCAATAGTGCTCATAGCAACAAGGCAATTTTTGTTTCAGCAAGCTCCTCTTGCCTCACACTCAAACCGTAGTGTTCATAATAGCAAGGGAGCTCAAAAATCTTTCCCAGCATACTTGGCAGCGTCTTGCCTCCTCGCATATGTTATTTATCAATTTTTTTGCCCATGTCTTTTTCCCTCCTTTGGGGATTTTTGCAGCTTTCTTAATACCTGATTTTTAGGGGCTTCCAGTGGGAAAATCTTTGATTTTCCACTTCTCATAATCATCCTAGAGGCAATTCCAACATGTTCCCCACTCATGGAGTCATGCTCAGTTGATTTTAACATGGTTGTTCCATTTGTCCTCCTGCAATTAATATAAATATTATGTTGTGATACAAGTGTCATAGTCAAGTATTTAGTTGAGTCCAAATAGATCTCTGGCCAACAGTCACAATAATTAAATACAATTATTAAATTTGAAATTTGGAATTGCCATAAATGGAAAAAAAATTCCAGATTCGAATTTGCCAAAAACATAAATAAATTTCCAACCTATAAAAATAAATAAAATATTTTATTTTTGGGTATGTCACATCCTTTCCCCCTTTAGTAAAACACTGTCCTCAGTGTTCGTTCCTTTCCTGGAATAGGATTGGATGAGATTTCTGCAAATCTCCCTCCAATTCCCAAGTGGCCTCCTCAGGACTAAAGTTCTTCCATTGCACCTTTACCTGAGTGACGGCTCTGTTCCGAAGTGTTATTTCTCTCCGGTCTAGAATGCGCAGGGGTTCCACCTGGAACTCACCTTCAGGTTCCACCTGCACCAAGTTCCAATCAATCATATGAGTAGGGTCATGAATATACTTTTTCAACAA
>SNQJ01S0004882.1:2828-32778 GCA_010110895.2 Picea sitchensis | reverse complement strand
CCCCCACATGGAAGAGTGTACATACTTCTGGGGTGTAAATACTTCATGGGGTATCAACACGGCTAAAAGAAAGGACCTCTAGAAATCAAGAAGATAATCATGCTCCACAACCAACACATCTAAGATGAGCTCCAAATCATAAATAAAGTTAACTACTTTTCTTTTAGCATTTGTTGCTAGTTGTACCAACAAATATTTTTCATGCTTTTGTTTCTTAATTTTATTCAACTCTACTACATCAGGAGTAATATAACTTAATGTATCTCCAGGGTCAATTAAAACAAAAATTTGAGTGTCATGGATTTTACCTTCGATTTCTACCACCGAGGACTTGTGGTCAGCTTGTCGACCATCTATGGCTACATTTATCCGATGCAGACTTCTTCCCATGTCTCCCACTGTCAAGGATTCCTGCAATTAGACGTGGACAATTTCTCCTTAGGTGAGGATCTCCACACTCCCAACATTTTAATGGCTTGCAGGAGTTTTCCCCAAACTTCTTCATTCCCTGGTTTACCGGTTTACCGCTACCTTGTGTATTCGGATGATTGGAGTGAAAATCCTTCTGTGGGAAACTCTTTGTTGCATTCTGATAAGGAGTTGGTTGGTATCCCTTCTTCCGCTGGTGCATTCCATCTTGCTTCTTATCCTTCCAAGTCTTGGGAAACTCTACCCACTATTTATACTGGTCATAACACATCCGTTCCTTCCTGAATGCCTCACTCAAGGATTTGGGGTTGTCAAACTCAATTCTGTCCCTATAGGACTGTGGTAAACAGCTTAAGAATCACTGGATTTTTACCTTATCCTCCCGGATGTAGGGTACGAACCTTAGTAGTTCCAGAAATTTATTTATAAGGTCATCCATCGTCATTTGTCTGAGCTATAATTCATAAAATTCTTTTGTCTTTCTTTCATAATAGATTTCAGAAAGGTATTCTTTCTTAAAATACTTCTTGAAGTCAGACCATTCCAATTGTTTCTCCTTTAGGCCCTTGGCCAATTTCAGGTCCTGCCACCAAATGTTAGCCTTCCCCTTCAGATTGTAGATGGTCATTATGACCTTCATGTTGCTGGAATAGTTTTAGATTTGGAAGTATTTTTTGATGTCCAACAACCATGACTCGGCTTCTTCTCCTGTCCTGGACTCTCCATCAAAAGTAGTTGGTTTAATCTTTTTAAATTCTCCTTCAAGTTCGTCTATTTGATTTCTTTTTTTCTCTAGTATGGTTATGTCTTCAGCTGAAGGTGTCCCTTCAGATGAACTGTCTCCTTTTTCTGTTTTTTCACCAGAATTCTTGGAGGCCCTTTTTCTGACCTCTTCCTCAGGGTTATCATCTTTTGGGATTTTCTTGGTTACTATACTACGCAACAGGACTTCATTTATCTCTTGTTGTTCCTGTTGTGCCTTCTTCAATTTTTCATTGTCGGCCTTGAAAACCTGTAGTTCAACAATAAGGTTTCTCATTGTTTCCAACACCTCCGTGGGTGAGCTTCCATCACTGTTTTTTCTTGGATCTCCAGGTGGTCCTTGTTTCGGATTCTCTTCCACCCTAATTTATGCATCTTCTTGGGCTGCCATTATTCAACACAAAACAGAAAAGCTTAATGTTTGTAATCCACAAAATTTATTATTTTTTTCATAAATCAGAATATATACTAAGCAATTAATGTGGCCCTGCTCAGGCCCAGTGTTGTAACTTTTTCTCTGATACCATATGTAATGTACCTCAAAAATCATCATAAAAAAAAAATATTTGTACAATTATCCTTGCATAGTTTCGAGATTCAAGCAATTAAGTCTTTTGTTATAAAGCTTGAGTCTGAAACTTTTTAAGAGACCTTACTATCGTTGATTGTCTTTACTATGCAACTTAAAACTTCCTACCCGATGATACAATAGGTGTATACTCCTCCCTTCAATGTTATTTAAAGTATTGTAAAAATTACCAATATATTCTTATTTGATGATGCCTATAACACCAGCACGGACTTAACTATACAAGCGACTTGTAAACAAGTCTGTTACTTCCATACCTCTATCCGGGATGAAGATTCTCTAATGTTCTTTTACCAGTCCATTCATTACATTAATAGAGTTGTTCCCATAACAATGAGTTTCTTCTAGGTTCCTACAGTTTTGTGAAGAAACAGAGGTCAATCAGGTTTCGGTGATCACAAGTGTCGAACGAAATAGAGGATCCTGTTGTTTGCCGAAATCCAAAATTACGGAACCACTGTGGCCAGCATTTTGGGGTTTCAGGATTCGATATTTTGCGAGTGCAAGTGACCAAACAACCACATATACAAACCTATGAAATGCGAAAAAGGAAGGGTGGGTCCCGCACTTTAGGATTTCGAGGTTCAAAACTTTGTGAGTTCCAGTGTCCAAACATCGACATACACAAATTTCCGAAAAGCAAAAAAGGAAAAGGTGGGACCCGCATTTTGGGATTTCGGGGTTCAAAACTTTGCAAGTTCCGGTAACCAACCTCAACATGAACAAACTTCTGAAATGCGATCGAGCACAAACAATTCACAAAATTGCGAAAGGGAACGGGGAACTAACATTTTGGGATTTAGGGATTCGGGTTTTTGGGTTTTCAAATACCAAACAACAATACACAACAACTCTCGAATTCTGAAAGGTGAAAGGATGTGGGATCACCACTTCGGGATTTCAGGCTTCGGGGTTTCGGGGTTTCAAAATTCAACATCTAACATACAACAACTTCCGAAAAAATGAAAGGTGATCAGTACTTCGGGAATTCGGAGTTCAGGATTTCGCGAATACAGAAGTCAATCATCAACACACAACAAATCCTGATATCGCAAAAGGTGACCAACATGGTGGGATTTCGGAGTTCGGGATGCTTGAGTACAACAGCCAACATCAACACACAACAACTCCCGAAATTGCGAAAAAAAAGACTAGCACTTCGAGATTTCGGAGTTCGGGTTTTCATGAGTACAGAAGCTAAGCATCAACAATTTCAAACCTTTGAAATGTGAAAGAGAAGAAAGGAGAGACCCATATTTCGGGGTTTTGGGGTTCGAAACCTTGCGAGCTCCAGAGTCCAAATATCAACATAAATACTCTTTCAAAAATAAGGTGAAAAGGAAAAGTGGGTCCCGCATTTCGGGATTTTGGGATTCATTATCCCGCGACTTCAAAAGCCAAACATCAAACACAAATAAATCTCGAATTTGCGAGAAAGAAAAGAACGTTGAACTAACATTTTGATATTTCGGGGTTCGGAATCCCGCGACTTCAAAAGTCAAAATATCCACCAAAACAAATTCCCGAAATTGTGAAAAGAAAAGAACGTTGCACTAACATTTCGGGATTTCGGGTTTTTATGGTTTCGGGTTTTCAAAAGTCAACCATAGCACACAACAATTCCCCAATTCTGAAAGGTGAAAGGGTGTAGGGCCAACACTTTGGGATTTTGGGATTCGGGATTTCAGGGTTTCAAATGTCAAACCTCAGCACACAACAATCCCTGAATTTCGAAAGCATAAGGACTTAAGAATTTTATACACACAGAAGGTACAAAAGGATAAACGTTTTCTGTAAGGTAAAACTCTAAATTCGTCATAGACCTCGACTAAGGAAAAAGGGTAGCCCATTCTCAAACGAAAGGAAACAAGGAAAGCAAAAATCCTCCGAAAGGCGTCAATTCTCAAGATTGTTTTAGCATTCGAAAAAAACAAAAAGGGGTTTTCCAAAATTCATTAACTCTCGAATTTTGTCATTCTATACACATCTAGCATATGGTTGCATATTGTTATAGCATACTGTTAGATACATAGCATCAGATAAAACATTCGAACAGAAAGTGGGAAGAAATCGTTACAGATCTGATTTAATCAGGTAAAATACACCAAATGCAAAAAGGTCATACAGACAGAGGATGTAACTTATTCCAGTTCAGATTCAAAATATTCATAACATCAAAAGACATAGCCATTCATAATAGAGAGGGGGAAATTAACATATCTGAGTCCAATCCATGGGAAGACAAAGGGAACAACCACGTTTTTCCCAACCGTAGAACAGGGCAGCCAAATCTACTTTCCCGATTCAGCCCCTAGCCTGACCATGAATCCATGAGGGCGAACTTGGAAACTCCTCTTCAACAATGTCCTTCAATTCCAACAATTATCCTCTTGCCTGACACTTACTCAACAGTGCTCATAACAGCAAGGCAATTTTTGTTTCAGTAGGCTCCTCTTGCCTCACACTCAAACCATAGTGTTCATAACAACAAGGGAGCTCAAAAATATTTCCCATCATACTTGGCAGCGTCCTGCCTCCTCACATATGCTATTTATCAATTTTTTTTCCCAGGTCTTTTTCCCTCCTTTGGGGATTTTCGCAGCTTTCTTAATCCCTGATTTTCAGGGGCTGTCAGTGGCCAACTATCTGATTTTCCACTTCTCATAATCAGCCTAGAGGCAGTTCCAACATGTTCCCCACTCATGGAGTCATGGTCAGTTGATTTTAACATGGTTGTTCCATTTGTCCTCCTGCAATTAATATAAATATTATGTTGTGATACAAGTGTCATAGTCAAGTATTTAGTTGAATCCAAACAGATCTCTACCCAACAATCACAATAATTAAATACAATTATTAAATTTGAAATTCGGAATTTCCATAAATGGCAAAAAATTTCCAGATTCGAATTTGCCAAAAACAGAAATAAATTTCCAGCCAATAAAAATAAATAAAATATTTTATTTTTGGGGATGTCAAAATCCATATCAGTAAATAGATAGAAAACCTTTAAAACTAATGTCTAAGTTTGTTTGTTTTTCTTTACAACTCTACCTTACAACTCTAGCAACAAGAAAAAAAATAACAAAATTTGGTATGAATTCTTAATTATGTTATTTTATCTCAGTAAAGCATAATCAAAGCTTATTATAATATTTTTTTTTTCTTTTTGTGTCCGTAGGAATAATTTTTTTACATCCAATGTGTTTTGGTTCCAACAAAATGATGTAATAAAAAGTTCCAAGTATGGATTGTTAAAAGAGTTCTAACACATATGTTAGTGTCTATAGTTATTCAGTTATAGTCCCATTAATTTTGATTCACAAATGACTTTTATTGGAGGTTATAAAATTTAAATTTCATGATCTTTTCCCATTTAGTTACACTATCCATAGAATCACTGATACAAAAGAGTTGAAAAAAGTTACAACCATTACATATTTTCTTAAAAAAGGGGGTTTCTCCTTTTATCTACATGGGTATTTAATAGCCCTCAAAATACAATATGCATTGTTTCTAAAAAACAACTGAATGTAAGATAAAAAGGACAAATATGAACAATAGGATTCAATACATGTACAATACTCACATATAAAGCTATCCCAAAAACTCGAAGCATTTTAAACAACTATAAAGGAATGACACATTTATTGCAATCCTCAATATGCATTCTCTTAGCTAACATGCCATTTTACTCTCTCGTTAAAATAGTACTAATTGTGATAAATATATTTACAAAGTCTTTATAGTTGAGAATTAGGTGCTCAAAGACAACTTCAACAGGATTTTGACTCTTAATATAGGAAATAGCATAACATAAGTTTTGTGCATTTCCAATGCCAAAAACGTTATTACTAGGAATATGCTCATCTAAACTAAAGGCTATCTAGAACTGAAAAAATAGACTTTTACTGAAAGGAATCAACCTATGACTGATTACATATTACAACCAACTCATCAATACTTATCCTTCTTTGCCCCAGTATGGCATCTCCTTGCTGCTACCAAGGGGAGCCACAAAGTTGCATCCTCTCCAACTCTCATCCCTGGGTTATGGAGGTAATATCAACAACAACCTTTATTAGCATTGTTATAGTAACAAAAAATATGCTTAGTAAAATGTCTATTTTGTTACTTCGAGCTAAATGTTCCTCAACAACAAATTCACCCTACCTCCAATCTACCATCATTAGTTAATTGCTACCTTGCCCTTAGAGTTACTTGGTTGCATATTTTCAGGTGTATTTCAGCTGAGAGTTCCCTGTGGCACCGAGATTTCTATGAGTGAAATCATAAGTGGCTAGACCATGCTAACTGGATAATTTGTAAGGGATTGTTGTAGAGATTACAAGAGAATGAAGGTGCCTAATAAGCCTGGAATTACATTTCAACCCCGAGCCTGGAATTACATAAGCCTGGAATTACATTTCCCCAGATTAAACAAAAAAGTCAAAATTTATGTCCTACCTACTTGCATCTATCTTATAGATTCATAATTCCTCTAGTACAAGTAGTTTGTGCTGGAACAAAGGGGACAAAATTTACTAACCCTTTCCCTTTATCCACAACTATTGTGTTGTCTTTGGGATCATTCTCTTGAATGCTCATCATGGAATTAAATCACAGAGAACCATGGGCATATATGTAGGGGTCTTATGAGGAGAAGCAAGATTAGGCTCATGTTTAAATAACAGGGTTTTACCTTTCAAGGGAATGGTGTGAGATGAAATATAGCATTATAAGTATACTTAAGTTCAAACAACTATTGTTAGAATTAGGGAAAAACTAGAAACAATAATGCCCTTTTAATTTTTTGTTCACTAGATCAGTATATATGAGAAATGTAATAGACAAATCTAAAATAAATTCTGAGTATAAACAAAAATTTTGAGTGAAAATAAAAACCTCAATCTTACCTCCTAATCTATGAAAAATGTACCTGACACATGTGTGAATGTATCGAAGCCCAAGTCACCTGCTCCGAGTCGTTGTCCCATGTGCTCCATCCAGCTCCTGCTTGCCGACTGCTTCAACTTCATCGGTACCTCCCAGCCAATGCTAGGCATACTCTTCTTTCCCCTCAACCCCCTGAGCTGCGAAGGGGCCACACAGACTAAACCAGAGAACAAATAGCTCCCATATCTAACATAACCTTAAGTGACAACTTATTCTCCATATAACCTTATCTCTAACATAACCTTAAGTGACAGCTTCTTCTCCATATTGGGCTTTCTCAATAACATAACGATAACCCGATAACATCAACATATCCCCCACACTAGGTTGTACAGAAACTAGCTACTCTAGGTGAAACAACATCTCCCTCATATTGCTTTGTAGAGAACCTAGCTATTTTGGATGCCTAACATCTCATTCATAGTGGGATGTGAAGCACCAATATACTGTCAATGCAAAAATATTGAGTTTATTCATATTCATCATATTCATAGACAAAGAGGTTTGAAATTCTTAACCTTATATTTTGAATTATGAAACTTTAATTCTGTAAAATCTGTATGAATTTGTGATCTTCATGTCAAAAATTTTGAACCTCGAGTTTAATATCCATACAAAGCATTGCCAGCAAAGATATCCATTGCAACATTGATCTACACTTCAAATATTCAGACATTTTGATAATTTGAAACGATGGTAAAAGTTGTGATAGAAAAAACTTGTAAGATCGAAATCTTTGGACCTACAAAGTTAAAATTTAAATGTAACGAGTGGAAGCATGATAATATTATTGCATTGAATAAAATACATGTAGTTATACATACTTGTAGGATGGGCGCTCTCAATAAAAAAGGAGGACATCATATGTTTTCACATTCTTACTTTTTTAAGGGGATTACATAAAGAAAGTGGACAATACTCACACACCAAATTCAGCATGTTGTTACATGTTTTATCTCCTAGATTCAAATCCACATATAAGAATTTCATGCATCACATTCAAATCCATATACAAGAATTTCATGCATGCTCAATAAAATTTTTGGAAGATTTATGCTTGCAAGATCCATATATAAGAATTTTGTGCATCACATTCAAATCCATATATAAGAATTTTATGCATGCTAAATAAGAATTTTGGAATATTCATGCATATGAGTTGATAAAATGTTTCAATAGAGATGTAGGAATTGTGGATTGTTAATAGTTATTTTTTATATCTAGAGTGGATCCCATAATTCGATAGGACCTAAATCATTTAAAACAGAGGGGCTCATGTGCGTCACATCTTCACTTTCTCGTCGCAGTGATAAGCAAAAAAAATTGGGATCTGAAATTTCATGATATCTTGTAACAAGGGGTAAGAGATTGACATGTGCAGAGTAATGTTGGTGATCTCTGCTTGAGTAGAAGTCAATTGGGATTGCAGCTATGCTACTTTATTATGGATTACATTGATTATTCCTAAACAATCATGGACATGATCTCGATTTCTTTCTCTTTCCTCGTACACAAAAATACTTACTCCACAAAAAGGGATAACAATATCTCCACAAAACGGGACAACAATATCTTCAAAAGAAGGGACACCAAGATCTCCACAAAAAGGGACAACAAGATCTTCAAAATAAGAGACAACAAGATCTCCGCAAAAAGGGACAGCAAGATCTTCAAAAGAAGGGACATCAAGATCTCCACAAAAAGGGACAACAATATCTTCAAAATAAGGGACAACAAAATCTCCACAAAAAGGGACAACAAGATATTAAAAAGAAGGGGCAACAAGATCTCCACAAAAGAGACAACAAGATCTCCATAAAAGGGGACAACAATATATTCAAAAGAAGGGACAACAAGATCTCCACAAAAAGGGACAATGAGATCTCCTCGAAAAGGGACAACAAGATCTTTAAAAGAAGAGACAGCAAGATCTCCACAAAAAGGGACAGTGAAATCTTCAAAATAAGGGACAACAAGATATACACAAAAAGAGACAACAAGATATTCAAAAGAATGGACAAAAAGATGTTCAAAACAAGAGACAACAAGATCTCCACAAAAAGGGACAGTAAGATCTTCAAAAGAAGGGACAACAAGATCTCCACAAAAAGGGAGAGCAAGATCTTCAAAAGAAGGAATGTCAAGATCTCCACAAAAAGGGATAGCCAGATCTTCAAAAGAAGGGACAACAAGATCTCCAAAAAAAGGGACAATAAGATCTTCAAAAGAAGGGACAACAAGATCTCCACAAAAAGGGACAACAAGATCTTCAAAAGAAGGGACAACAAGATCTCCACAAAAAGGGACAGCAAGATCTTCAAAAGAAGAGACAGCAAGATCTTCGCAAAAAGGGATAGCAAGATCTTCAAAAGAAGGGACAACAAGATCTCCACAAAAAGGGACAATAAGATATTTGTTGCACGAAACTCCTAGACCACTTATTGACATTATAAACATTTCAAGATCCACACCGATAAGCCATTTTGTTACTAAAAAATGACAATTATAACATAATTAGCATAGACATATGTCAAATAAAAATAGAATATAGAATATAAATATAGCTATCTATATATCCATGGCTGCCAAGATATTGTTGTATGAAGTTTCCTTTAAGAGGCAAGAGTCATTGTTACTAAAAATATGAATTGTGCAGATTTTTTGTTTACCGAAAATCTGATATATGTAGTTTCAAAAGTAGTATTGAGTTTTGGTGGGTCAAGATTTTTTGTTTACCGAAAATATGATATATGTAGTTTCAATAGTAGTATTGAGTTTTGGTGGGTCAATTTTAACAGTTAAAGAAAAACGGGTTTTGATTAATGTTACTCATTGTAAAGAGACATACAAATTATTTTATTCCCATTTAATTTGTATTTTTATATTCTCTATTTTTTTTATTGAGTATAGGTATAAATTATTGAAAAATGTCAAGTCTGGGTCATCCTAAAAAGGATAAAAAACAACTTTCAATAACTGGTGCAAGGCACCTTGCACCCAATAAGGTGCAAGACACCCAGCAAGGTGCAAGGCACCTTGCACCCAACAAGGTGCAAAGCACCAGCAAGGTTCAACTGCCTGTGTGGGAACACAGGTCCCCAAATGTACCATGAATGGTGCCTAGCGATACGCTAGGCGCATAGAAACGGGTGGATGGCTATCCTACCAATGGGGCAAAATGCCCCACAGCCTAGGCACGCCTAGGCCCAAATCAAGTCGGCACGCCAAAAAATACGGACAACCCTAATATTTATTTGTGTTAAATAAAGGTGCAAAAACACCCAGCAAGGTATGTATTTGTGTTAAACAAATGCTAAAATTCACCCAACAAGGTATTTATTTGTGTTAAATAAAGGCTTAAAGCCCAAATGGGCTTTCACAAAAGACCCAACCGCCATGAATGGCACCTAGCGAGGCGCTAAGCGCCTAGTCAAGGGTGGATAGCAATCCACCAAGCAGGCCTGAAAGGCCTAATAGCCTAGGGAAGACTAGGTGCAAATAAGGGCTGAAAATCCCAAAGCGCCATGAATGGCGCCTAGAGAGGCGCTAAGCGCCTAGTCAAGGGTGGATAGCAATCCACCAAGCAGGCCTGAAAGGCCTAGCAGCCTAGGGAATCTTAGGCGCAAATAAGGGCCGAAATCCCAAAGAACAATGAATGGTGCCCAGTGAGGTGCTAAGCACCTAGTCAAGGGTGGATAGCAATCCACCAAGCATACATGAAAGGCCTAGCAGCCTAGGGAAGCATAGGCGCAAATAAGGGCTGAAAAGCCCAAAGTGCCATGAATGGTGCCTAGCGAGGAGCTAAGCACCTAGTCAAGGGTGGATAACAATCCACCAAGTAGGCCTGAAAGGCCTAGCAGCCTAGGGAAGCCTAGGCGCAAATAAGGGTTGAAATCCCAAAGCGCCATGAATGGTGCCTAGAGAGGCGATAAGCACCTAGTCAAGGGTGGATAGCAATCCACGAAGAAGGCCTGAAAGGCCTAGCAGCCTAGGGATGCCTAGGCACAAATAAGCGTTGAAAATCCCAAAGCACCATGAATGGCACCTAGCAAGGCGATAAGCGCCTAGTCAAGGGTGGATAGCAATCCACCAAGTAGGCCTGAAAGGCCTAGCAGCCTAGGGAAGCCTGGGCGCAAATAAGGGCTGAAATCCCAAAGCACCATGAATGGCACTTAGCAAGGCGCTAATCACCTAATCAAGGGTGGATAGCAATCCACCAAGTAGGACTGAAATGCCAAATTTGTATTTTTATATTCCCTTTTTTTTTTATTGAGTATAGGTATAAATTATTGAAAAATGTCAAGTTTGGGTCGTCCTAAAAAGGATAAAAAAAAAAAATCAATAACTGATGCATTTTGTATTCCTCAATGCTCTAATCAACCATGCAACTCTGAAAATGAAGTATATGATCATCCATTTGAAGGCCATGAATCTGATAGTGCAGAACTTCTTGAAGAGGAACCAACATCCAAGAGGCTGAAAAGAGCATTCAAGTCCAACTGGAAGCAAGGGAAGTATCCAGGTTTGCATTTTTTTATTGTTTCAAGTTTGAAATAAGAAAAATACACTGTGAGTTGTGTAATCTATGTTAATCCTTGGTTGAAATGTTGAGAAATTCCTTTGTGTAATCTATGTTAATATTTGGTTGAAAGGATAGAATTTCAGCGATTACAAAACTAACACCAAAAATAAAATAGAAAAAAAAATGTACCTTCCATGGACAATATAGACTATTTTTGGGACATCCCCAAAAATGAAGTAATTTCGAAATTTAAATTTGTAGGAAAATTATTCCCGTTTTTAGTAAATTCGAATTTGGATTTTTTTTTCCATTTTTGGCAATTATGAATTTCGAATTTGATAATTGTAATTAATTATTATGATTGTTGGGCAAATATCTGATTTGACCCAACTAACTATTTGACTATGACACTTGTATGAAAGAAAAATATTTTATATTGATTGTAGGAGGACAAATGGAACAACCATGTTAAAAATCAGTTGACAATGACTCCATGAGTGGGGAACATGTTGGAACTACCTCTAGGTTGATTGTTACAAGTGGAAAATCAGATATTTTTCCATTGGCAACCCTTGAAAATCAGGGATTTAGAAATCTACGAAAATTCCCAAGGGAGGGAAAAAGACCTAGGCAAAAAAGATTTTTTTTGGATAAATAGCATATGTGAGAAGGTAGGACACTGCCAAGTATGCTAGGGAAGGATACTATTGATTTAATTGTTTTTATGAACACTACTGATGGAGTGTGAGGCAAGAGGAATCCGCTGGAGCTGTAGGACATTGCTGAGGATAAGTTTTTCCAAGTTCACCCTCATGGATTCATGGTCAGGCTACGAGGTGAATCGGGCAAGTAGTTTGGTTGCCCTGTTCTACAGTTGGGAGGAACATGGTTGTTCCCTTTGTATTTCAGAGCATTATTTGAGATATGTTATTTATGTCCCTTCTCTAGCTGAATGTTATATGGTTAAATACTTGATAGAATGCATCTGTTAATTCTAACTAGAAATAATATTAAGGACAAAAGATTGAATGCATCCTATTGAACTTAGTAACTGCTAGAATGTCTCTATACTAGTTCGAAATCGATTATCTTTGTTGCATTGTATTACTGTTATGAATACTAATTCCTGTAAGTATACTAGCTGAAAGTATATACCTAGTCAAGTCTCCTAGAAGATTTGTTATGTGGTTTGGATTACTACTGTAGTAAGATAAAAAAATGTAGTTGAAAACCCCACAAATAGATTGTAATGCAGATTGGAGTTACCTACGTATTGAATGCAAATGGAAACTACATAGTGTATATATATATATGTATGTATGGATGGATGTATACTTACTTTCTGGTATATAAAGGCATGAGCAAAAGTAGTGTAATTAATTGAGATTTCTCTCATGTACCAGCTGAACAGTCATGATTATTAGGAGATAACTATAATCACAAGTGCCTAAGATATATATGTATATATATATATTTAAAATAAAGAAGTGACCTTGCAAATTTCCAGAATTATTATAGAAAACCTACAGCATTTACACATTTTTTCAACCGATGTTTAATGAAAAAGTTATAGGGTGAATGGGTCTATGGGACCACAAATTGAAATGTTGGAAATTATATTTGAAGTGAATCGGTTAACACAGTTTAATTACCAGAACTAATCACGAGGGGCGCGAAGGCCCAAGGAAAAAGGGACATCCCAAAACTTCACATGATTTACTAATACTCCTGAATAAATTCATAACTGTGTAAATAACAACATAATCACCTAGAAATCAAAAGGGGAAGCCTTCAACACAATTACAGTATAAATTCAAATTGAATTTAATTACCATCATGCTATCTGGAGTCAACTACAGATAAGATATACATATAGTCGGAAATAGTTGAGCACCTTTGTTCAATTCAAAATCCTTTTCTTGGAAGAAGCCAGTATGGCGTTAGTATATTAAACCCTAAAATTATTTTAAGAAATATTTTACATATCTCATCTGGATTTTTAAACAAATAAATACCCCATACTGTGTTTTATTCCAATGATAGAAATTACCATCACAAGACGGGTTACCCTTAATCAATCAGTACTGAAACCGGAACAGAACTACATTGCTAATAAAAGGATTGGAAAGGGACCATGCCCTTCCTCTAGAACTAAAATAATGAGACAAAGAGGGTTACGGGCACGGAACCCGAATACCTTTGTTGCCAAGGATGGGCGTGGATATCTGAAACTGTACACTGATGAGGACTCTGGAAGATTGAACCATTGAAATATTATTAACTAAATATACTGTTGAAATATTAGAACTACATGAAAGAAGGGTGAATGAAATTATCCACAGAATGGAAATATATCACTTGACAAAACCTGTACTTATCTTGGATTTGTCGTGGGCATGTTCCATTTCCCAGAAGTGGCCATCCACCGACCGAAGGGGAGGAGTGATCTTGATTAAACTGATGGGTACCCTCGCATCAAAACAGAGCCCCATCTTTAGTTACAACATCTAGTTCAAGAAAGAGGTTATGCAAGAAATTATAGTTTTCATAAATATAACAGTAGTTCCAGCACCAATTCCATAGACATTAAACAATGGTTGAATATACTCTAGTTACTGAGGTACAGAAGAGATACAGATAATATACTAGACGAAATCTTCGTAAGGAGATAAAATCAGAACACAGTTAATATGAAATTGCCTAATGTTAAATACAGGAATCGGTTTTAAAAAAAACAAAAAAAAAAGGGATTAAAGTAACATGAAATGATTTATCCTAGTGACATACCACGGTAAGTTGATACAGAATCCATAAATATTAACTAGTTACATGATATAAGGCTTTTGAATCTGAGAGGTACCACTAAATCAAGATTTAGGAAAACATAATTATGAAAGGTTCTTTTTGGGGCTTTCTCTTTGGGGCTACGGGTTATTGGCGAGGATGGTATACAAGCGAAAGGGCTCTTTGAGGTGGATGAGAAAAGATGGGTTGGGAAAACATTATTCAGATACTAATCGGATTATAACCAACCATGACGAGAATTTAGAGCCTACGAAACAAAATTCATTTGATATGGACAAGGAAATACTACAATTACAGTGTAACTCTCACCCTAATAAACTTAACTTCTGGATTGGAATCCTGGAAAAATCCCGCAAAGGCTCAATACCAAACAATGATATAGGATAGTGAAGTAGAGTGGGAACATCATGCCCTAAAGGAAATCTACTTACGAAACACCAAGGAAACAAAGGAACGAGGTATCAAGCCCTTTCAGAATTTTCTGAATAGATAAGAGCGCGGTAATAAAACTACTTATCAGAGGCGAGGAACTTCCAAAACCTTTCCTAGAGATTTGGCAATGAGTGAATAACTATTTACAGACAGTATAATCACTACGACCAGTAGGTTAACCCACGGTGGTTACAAGAGAAAGAGAACTCGGCCACAAATATACGACTAGAGATGCAGAAATAACGAGAATCTTACCAGTGGGTTAGATAGAGATGTCGCCTCCACTGTGAAAAAAACCCTCATAGTTGTTTCCCTTCGCCAAGAAATCGGAGTCGCAGAGCTAGACTTCTAGAGAACCTCCCCACAACAAAAAATCCATTAACCTAGCGAACCCTTTCCTCGAAGAATAAGGTCTGCAGGTACGAATGACCAAGTGATGAGATAGACTTGGCATGTCCATATTGGATAACAGGTCAGGTGATGGCCTCGACTTTAGCATGTACCCTACCCCCTTTAATGCCCTGACCAAGATTAAATGCTCATCAGACCTACCCCTCCTTTGGTATTCAATGGGCTATGGACTAAGGAAGCGCCTGTGCGACTCATGAAAACATTTAACCCTAAATCACAATGAATGCAGTTAATACAATGTATAGCTGACGCTACAGTTTGGACAGGTGGATCCGAATGGGATTACTAACATGGGAAAAGGGTTATAGCATATTCGTACTCGGAGTTTACCCGGAAGGCCTTACCTAATCACTATCCCTTATCTAGATACTTTTAAAATAAAGGGCTCTGCTTATATTAAAACATTTCGCAGAGGAGTAAAATCTAACACTCTACTCTTTACCTAAGTCTGTTTGATCGTTTTGCGTGAATATGTGTATGGTCTAATGCATAAGGCTTAGGCCATAGATGCCAAAGTCATTTGTATTTTAAGCCTATGGTAATGGTTATAGGTACAAACAGATAGGAATTAATTATAATTACAGGACTTTAAATACACATTGAAATGTGGAGTAAGCACTTCTTATATCGTCGATTTGAAACACTTTAAGTTGGGTGGTAATGACAGTCGATGACAGTAAGGACTCTAGTAAACTTTCAGAGTCAAGCAATATAATAGAAAGCCTACCTTTCTTGAATATCGAAGCTATTCAAGGATAAATGTACAAAGTTCTAACATACTTGTTCTCTTCTCCCCTTTCACGTCTCCCACAATTCTCCTTTATGAGGACATAAAAGACTAGAAAGTAGTTTTCCTTCAAGTACCTTTTAGTTATGGCATGGAATTATAGTAAATAAGAGGTGAGCGTTTTGGCAAATAAAACAATAATAAATACAAATTATTTGTTGCCCGCCACATAAAAGTTTTAGTCACTTTATGTTTCATTTCTGCTTAAGAGTAATCACATATGAATTTGGTTTTCATCAGTTCAATTGTTTTTTTTTCCTGATTTTTTTTGCATTTTAACAACTCAGTTAGCTAAATTATTGATTGGAATGGTAATAATTTTCTTAACACTTTTGTTTTTTTTATGAAGTGTGTACTTAATTTATTTTTTTCAATTGAAATGTAATTTTTTTTTAACTTTTCGGCTTGGAAGAGCAACATGGATACATACCCTTCTCACTGAAATTAAACCCCGCCCTTTAAATTTGATCACTGCTGGTGACGTTTTTGTCACCGTCATAGAAAATCACAATGGATACATACCCTTCTCACTGAAATTAGGCCCCACTCTTCAAATTTGATCATTGTTGGTGATGTTTTTGTCAGAGTCATAGAGAATCACAAACAGCGTATAGATTTCACGAGCTACATCTTAGCTGGATTCCAACGAGGATGTGCAATAAGGGATATCAACTTGTTTGATTTTCATTAAAAATTTTATGAAAACAATTTCATAGTTTTATGTAATCAATTTTGATTTTTGTATATGTGATGTTTGACCAGATTTCAATTACAAAGTTGTATATGTAATGTTTGACCAGATTTCAGTTTCATACCTAGTTATAGTTACAATAAGGTATTCTTATCTCCATTGCAAATTCTAGTATCTAATAAATAGAGAGAAAATTCACCCATTTACTTTTATCCATTTCCATTAGATGAACCAAATCATCAATCAACATAAACTCGAGTTCCATCATAGTTTACATATACACTCAGATATCCCTATTTATAACATTTTGGAATTACATTTATGATTTTAAAATATCAACCAAAAAAGAAAAAAATGTTAACATTTTGGAATTAGATTTTAAAATCTCAACCAAAAACCCAAAAATAAAACATTTTGAATGCCCCAAACTATTCTAAAATCTCAACCAAAATCCCAAAAATGTTAACATTTTGGAATTACATTTATGATTCTAAAATCTCAACCAAAAACCCAAAAATGAAACATTTTGAATGCCCCAAAATGCACTGAGTTGTCAACATAAAATTTACCGGTCAAATCTATCTCTCAGCCCACCTCCAGAACCTTGATCTATCTCCCTCAAATTGAGGGACACACCATTAAAATGTTTTAATGGTATACATTTTTTTATTTCAATTGCTTTATGAATATATATATATATGAAAGACATTGAAATTGTAAAGTACCCTGTTTCACGCCCGCCAATAAACAATGATATACAAAATTGCACACCATATAAATTTTTTTTTCTATAATAATAGTAATATAAATATTTATCAGTCCTTTATGTTAACTGTAAACTCCTCCTTAACTTAGTAATGAGTAAAGAATTAAGTAATTATTGAAAAAAAAAACTTACGATATTACTAAAGGTTGAAATATATAGTAGTATATATTCATGTGAGAAGACCCTTATGATATTACTAAAAAATTGAAATACACATTATTATATATTAATGTGAAAAGACCCTTATGATATTACTAAAAGGTTGAAATATATAGTAGTATATATTATTGCTTATGATATTATTGCTTATGATATTACTAAAAGGTTGAAATATATAGTAGTATATATTATTGTGAGAAAACCCTTATGATATTACCAAAAGTTGAAATATATATTATTGTGAGTAGACCCTTATGATAATGTTTAAAAAGTGGAAATATAATTTAATATACTTTTATTCCATTTGTCCATTAAAAACTTCTCAATTGTAGTGATGATTAAATGGTAAACTTAATAAGTGGGGAAGGTCCTTCATGGGGAGCTTGCATTACTTGTACTCTAACCATAGTATAGTAAAGCAACTGACACTTGGCAAGGGAGTATTAATATAAATGTAAAGACCTTATAGATTTGGTTAAAGAAATTTCACAAACAAGAATCCTTCAAAATATATAAATCAACAAGCCACATGTGGCAATGACCCTGCCAAATACTAAGATTTTGAGTCAGATGCTGTAATTGATTATTAAAAAATGCTAATTCGTTCTCAGCTCGCAAGATCGGAATGAGAGATGTTCAATGTGCCAATTTGAGGTGTGGCGATCGGTCTATTGCCCTTTATATAGACCATACTTCTTTTGAACTGCCTACTTCTATTCTCTAAGCCCACTGCTTGACAAGCTTGAAAATAGCCAGATGTGGAGAGAGACCTAGCTATACCTCCCATCGTACTTGCGGGTCGATCTAACCCATGGATCTCACATTCAATCCAAGATGTCGGACGGTTCAGTCCCTATCTGGCTGGCCCATCTCAACTTGGGTCGGGTGATAGTGCAAACTTTTGAGTCTATCTTCTCATTTCCGATCCTTGGAGAATTTCCACAAGCACAAACTCTACTTTTGATTATGCTAAAGAAATTAGAAATCAAATTTTGATGGAAAAATTTATTTTCGAGGAATCAGAATGACAAGCTACAGGGCATGTGGCACTCTGAGATCTTCTTAGGAGAGAATGTTGAGCAGCATTAATATCTGACCACCAATTATCAGTGTCAATATATAACATAGTTACTGATCAAATATCGTCCTTCTTGCATAATGGTAACTGCTGGTGAATTATTAGGGTCAACAAAGCCGAAGTTATTACATGTGAAATCATAGTTGTTGGCCATTACTAATTTGTTCTTTATCATTGATATTAGATCTACAACTACAAGAAAAGTAATCTGGTTGCAGTGTTCTAAGCAGCATTAATATCTGACCACCAATTATCAGTGTCAATATATAACATAGTTACTGATCAAATATCGTCCTTCTTGCATAATGGTAACTGCTGGTGAATTATTAGGGTCAACAAAGCCGAAGTTATTACATGTGAAATCATAGTTGCTTTCCATTACTAATTTGTTCTTTATCATTGATATTAGATCTACAACTACAAGAAAAGTAATCTGGTTGCAGTGTTCTAATATCGTAACTGATATCTTATTCCCCTTTCGTGTACTCTTACTATCTCCAGTCCAATTCCGATCGCTCCCCTTGCACTCAAACCTAATCAGTCACAACTACTTAGGTTGCATGTACCCTGTCTCTAGAAAACTATGGAATCTGAAAAATCACAATACATGTAATAAAGAGCATTGCAAGTTCTCATATCAATGAAACAGGGACTTGGAACCGGAGCCGTACTAAAGACAACAGAAACTAATACATTCAATGATTAACCTGATTTTGGTTAATTTATGTTATTTTTTATTTTTTCAGTTCATACCCATTTTAATATTAAGAAACTACAAAAATTACTATTATCAATTATTCAGTTTCTTCTATGCAGATTGAATAGAAAGTTCAAATTAAATGGTAACTGTGAGAAACATCTAGTTCCTAGTATTGAGTATATAGTTGAGTATAAAACTCAACTGCCACCAATAGGAACTTCTCGGATTACCGCGACGAGACTTTGACTTAGATACTAGTTCTTGTTCCCTATGCTCATTGTTTAAGAATCTTCGCATCTATGAGCGGGAGTAGTGCAGAAGTACTACCTACAAAAAATAGCCTATCGTTGGCCCCTATTACCCCGTTAGCGTGTGCTCAAGTAGCCCGAGGTCGCCCCAGAGCACAGGCAGGTAGGAATGATTCTCTTCCTTCTCTTCTTAGGAGTCCTGTTAAAACAATATAACCATTACAATAATTCTCTTCTTACGAGTCCTGTTAAAACAATATAACCATTACAATAATTCACTAAAGAAGCAAGTTGTTCTACAGCCTACTTACATTTAAAAAATGGTTCAATTATGATATGTATAAATCACCAAAACTGATCTAAAATGCCAGAAATACTTTTTATTTTTTGTGCATTGGGAAGGTGCGAGCCTTCCAAACTAACAAACACTTACATTGTCTCCTGAGGATGGGTTTGGATCACAATAGAATTGTGATCCAGATGAAGCCCCCCGGATGCATGGTGGATTACTGGAAAAGAATCTGCATATTCTCGTCCTATACTTGGTCCGGTCTTGACAATAATAAAGTTGTAAGCCTGATCATCCACATTCTCATTCTTGCCTCGTGCAACAGCTGGGCCTGTTACTTCTTGAAAACCTTAAAGGCGGCTTGGAAATGGCCAATTGTAGGATCAATATTAGCCATTGCAATTACCTCAGCAGTCCTCCCCAAACCTATTACAGTGGGGGTGCCCGGCGTATTACACCTGTTGCAGCGTCAATCAAAACAAACTGACTTGAAATGTGAAGAGCTATAAAAAAAACAAGAAGTTGTCTTGACTTGGAATTCCTCAAAGGATTCCAGGTGATTACTCCCCACTATCCCTGATCTCGCTATCCCTCGCCACCTCTCCTTTCTCCTCCGCATTCTCCCTTCCGCGTTTGAGAGGGTTCCAATCGCCGTGGTCGAAGGCGTAATCGCAATGCCTGGCTTGACTGTCTCATCGGAGGCTGAGGAAGCAGCAGCGAATTAGAATTACATGGTCCAGACACCATCAAATATCAAAGCTGGAGTCCCCGAGATGTAGGGTAGTTGGTGACGGAGTGCGTTGTTAAGCCATTCCGTGATGTAAAAGTTAATCGTTAGAAACCTATGGGACAAAAATCGGATACGTGGTTTCAGGTCGGCGCGATCCTGTCCCACACAAATTCAATGTCAAAAGATCAAAAACTAGAATTTTTTATCAGAGATAATTCCAAAACAAAAAAACTATCATTGCAACTATAGTTTTCTTCTTCATCCTCCCGCAGCCCAACGCCCATCTGTACAAGAAAATCGCCCATCTGTAGTAGTGAGGAGGCAGTGAGAAGGTGCATGCAGACAGATCGCCACGGAGACAATCATCTATTGCAACAACGAGCATTGCCTCCGAAGATGACGATGATGAAATACAGTGACACTGATTTTTTATGACATTTATACTGAACACGTTGCACTTCCACCAGGTCGAGGCTCACTTCCGCCAGGGTCGAGGCTGCAGGGCATTAATGAGAGTGCAGACACCCTGCCGCCACCCTCCTGGCTCTGGTATTCGATGCAAAGGTCAGGGTTAAAAACTTTAGGTTAAACCACTTCATTACACCTAGGAAACCATGTCGCTAACTAATGAAAGTAAACCAAAACGTAATTTCCCTGCTATGGCAGGACATAATAAGAAAACCTTGCGGGATAAGGAGACGTACCACTGGTAAGAGAAGCTCCTAGGGTTCGATTGGACACCTGTGATCTCAATTTTCAACATCTAAATTAATAATTTACGCGGTACTCTGAGTTCACTATGTGACCATAACCACTCAAGGATAACGTAGATTTTAGGAATCTCTTAATCAATATTAGAATTTATGTTTTCGATGCACAATTTATTGTACAATACAATAATATCTCGTGATGAAAACACACTTGACGAAAACACAGAGTCCAATCCTCCGCCAAAATCAACGCCAACCAACCGCAATGTTATACTATCAGAAATTACACAACATCTAAATCAAAATTCAATTTAAAACTACACAAATATATTATATATATTTATGCCTAAAGCCTATAACTATTGAGATGGGTGCTAATTAATCAACCTTTTAATCTAAATCAACTGATGGTTAATAATTGAAGATGCTGGAATATTTTAGTCGTTCCAAATCAATGAATGTGATTTACTCTTCATAACTTCCTTTGTATTTTGAATGCATCACTCAATCTGTTCCTTTAACATTTACCTAATCATATTGGAGAAATTACTGTACTACCACCATATGATTATCAAGTTTAATTGATTAACCTTTAAAATTACCATTACATTTGAAATTAACTTTTAAATACCATCTTTCAACATTCACCAATCACTTTGCGACTGTGCTAGTATAAAAACAATAAAACTAACATTCAACCATGCCCAAAATTCTCATTTACTAGAGATACAACTCATAGTAACTATACCTGGGAAGGTTTAAGTTACGATTATCTTGATATCATCAACAAAGACATCCAAGAATGCCTGGGAGTTGGTAATAAATGATGTCTGAGAGTGGGAAGGAAGGTTCATAATATCTACAGATAGTAATTATGACAGGAATAAATTATACCAGTTAATACTCTTTAAGTTTTTTCTTTCTTTTTACAACAACTGGTAGATTTTTCACCTTGATTGACGGTGAAGTAATTAGCCTTTATCGTTTTAAGTGGAAGGTTGAGGTTTAGTTGTCCGAGCAAAAGAAATATTGGCATAAGTATTCTAACCTATTGATCATAAACACCTTGTCGAGTTTACTCTTAACCGAAATAGTCTATAACTTGACTGTGGTGAATTGGCATATGGTACTCCAAAACTTTTAAAGGAATAAAAACTCGACAGTTTAGAACCTGTGGTCAAGGTAAACGTTAAAATGGACAGACTCAACATTGGCCAATACAGCCAGAATAAAAGCGGTATTCTTGAAATTTTGACTCATGTAGTTCTAGTGCCATAGTTTTCACCGTTGACAAAGTGCCGCTACGAAGTGAAGGAGAATCTAAAATTTCGAAGGTGATACACAGTCAACAAAAATCAACTACTACACAGTAAAACACCACCATTGCAGATACACAACTCGGCCATTACACAGTCATAAAGAAACTACAAAATCACTGTCAATTAATAAATTCATTGCCTACTAATAATGAGACTGTATCTAAAATATATACGCTGCCAAAAATTACTGTTAAGGCACAACCATAGATAAGATCGTTGTCATAAACTGAATCTGGAATCGTTGTCCATTAATGGATGAACCAAAATAAAAATATATATCACTGCCTTTTCATCCAGGAATTAACCCGTTCGCTGTCTAAATACATAACTGTCTTGTAATCAAGAATCAACAATATTTCTATAAAAATGAAAATCGCTATCATAAATCAATGCAGGTATATAATGCCATCATTGAATCGATATCATTAAAAATATCACAAGGAATACATCGCATATAAAGTTCATTGTAGAAGAAATTCGATGTCGTTAACAGGATATTGCTGTCTAGAAATTGTGATGATGTTGTCTAGCATATAACACGTTGTCAATATTAATGAATTCGTTGTCATGCACAACAAAGCAAATAAGCGGTTGTCCAACACATAGCAACATAAGGGTAATGAAACGCAGTCCAAGGTGGTCAAAATGCAAAGAAAAAGGATGTAAGTATATAATCCAGTGGGAGTATTGGTAAAATGCAGAGGAAAAGAAGGTAATAAAACGCAGTCTAAAAATGTTGAGGTGGAGTCTGAATATACGCTGAAAACACAGCCTATGTATGCTGAAATTTTAACAATCAAGAGCTGGGAACTGTCAATATAATCACAGAGAATAAAATGCCATCCAAAAATGCAGAGGTATTAAGTCACAAGAAGGCGCAAGACATTCAAACAACATCGATCAAGGGGGTTGGGCAGAAACATACTCCGCTCATCATCCACACACAGAAAAGTAGGGCATTAGGATCTATAGGTCTAGTAACATCGAAGTGACGACCATCGATCCAGCTCCTGGCCGACTGCTCAGGCATGGAGTGATGATTTACAGACGAAGTAAAGAAAAAATATTCACAATAAATCAATAAAACCAATAGGACAGTCACAACATTCAGGGATCGAATGACAAGGGAATCATGTCAAGCAACGAGATTAAGGCTATGGAGAAATTAAGTTCTCAATTAAAATGATAAGTCCAACACCTTTTTTACAGAGTTTAAAGTACATAAATGAAAGTGTAAGGTCAATAATAATGTGCCATGCAGAATAAAAGCAAGTGTATCGTATCCCAAGTCGCCTGCTCCGAGTCGTTGTCCCATGTGCTCTGTGCAACTCCCACTTGTCGACTGCTGCGACTTCACCGGTACCTCCCAACCAATGATAGGGGTACTCTTCTTTCCCCTCAACCCATCGAGCCATAAAAGGGCCACACACACTAAACCAGAGAACAAGTAACTCTCATCTCACCTCGCAAGGCCGAGCTACCACTCCTCACGGAGGTGGGTATCCCAACTCCCACAAGCTAAGTCAGTCAAGTCTAAAATTCTGCAGTGTACAACAAAAAAGATTCATCCTCCTCCTTCTCCCTCCTTTATATAGAGTTTGTGAGTCATTTTATTTCTCAAATTCCAATTTAATTTAATTCCCAATAATTTGATTCAGAAAAATCATCCCCGTACATGTGTCACCCATCCCCTTCATTGAACCAGAAATTAATTTCATTAATTAATTAATTACTCATATTTCCCTCACCCACCTAAAAACATTCATAGAATCGCTAGTAGGTGTCCCCATATTCCCTCACACAATTTAATGAATTACCCCCTTACTAATTTACTAGTTGAGTTCAATTTAGAAAGTTCTTAAAGGCAAGATTCCTTCCCAAGTTAGTCATTCTCCTTTTTCCTTATGTTTTAAGTTTCTCTTTATGTTTCCCCCTTTTTACCTTAGTTTCCTAAATCTTTTAAATTTCTCTCTTTCCCTTTTTATCTAAAACTCAAAATAGTAAGTGTAGACTTTACACTTTTTCCCCCTTTTTCATTTTAGTAAAAATTTTAATTAGCACATGTGACAAACAATTATTTCCCTTTTAAAATTTTAAATCCCTCAATAATTTGATTTTAATAATTTAATCGAGTTTCTTACCCCCATTTTGTCACATGTTTAATGATGATTATTATTATAATTATTTATTTATTTATTTATTTATTTTTATTTTTTCGGAGAAGTATCACTTAGACCTAGATTTTATATTCCTAGACCGGGTGAAATTTTATTAGGAAAAATGTTTTTAATATTTATTATTACATTATTCGTTCTAAGGCCATCTATGTTTACTCACTTATTAGTTAACAATGCGGCGTGCCCTTCAAGACGCACCAGGTACTCCAAGGGTGCCACTCGCCTCATTTTGTTTCTCTTGCGCAACGTGCCCTTCAGGATACACTACGTGCTCCAAGGGTGCCACTCACCTCTTGATTGACTTGGTAGACATCAAAAACCCTTGGAGTCAATACTCCGTCAGGTGATCTTGTGGGAGACTAAGTGCCTCTAAGAAATAAGGCCATGCCTTATTGCACGCCCCTTAGAATCATCATGAGTGACTGTCACAGTCAACCCTCATAGCATCGTGGGTCTTCTTTAACTAGGTAATCGTTAACCTACAGTTCGAGCCACGACGGGAGTGCTAGAAGGATATGCCATGGTTTTTGTCCACACCTCTCCCTCAACGTCTCTGGTTATCGTGTGTGACTCCTCTACTCTACATGTGAGTTTGGTCGGCAAGTTATCGTCAGCCTACATCATCAACGAATCATGTCAGAAATAATATCCGTAATCATATCATATAATCAGATACAAAAATGTCATATATAAAACAATCAAACCCCAATAATCCACTCCTCGACTCGATCCAAAGTCCAAGGGGTTTCATCAATGCCTCTGGATCCTCAAGGTCCAAAATTCCACACACTCAGAAAAACCAAGTCAATAGCACCTCTCTATGTCAATACATAAAAATAACATGTCATCAATCCATAAATCCTCATAATCATAATCAAATGCCCAATTGTATAATAATATGGATCACTTGCAAGCGAATGTCCTCAAAGAATAAGTTCTCTCAGTGCATGCAAGAGCAGGATGTTACAGAAATATTTTTTTTTACAAACCCTAATAAAATTGTTAAATAAACAAACTCATATTAACCCTGAAACAACATTACAAACAGGAGGACCTACATGGGTTGTTGAACTGGGTCGAAGAGATGGAATTATATCCAACAACTCTGATGCAGCAAGTCACCTTCCTTCATCTCAATCCAATGCCCAAGCACTCATCGACAGTTTTAGCTCCAACGGGCCAAGCATAAGAGACCTTGTCACTCTTTCAAGTATGACTATTGCATTCGAGTGTTTCTATAACAATTAAGAATGAATGGATCTGTCGATATGATTTATATTGCTTCACAGGCTCCCATACATTCGATAAAACCCACTTCCCTTTGGTTGCAAGGTGCCTCTATCAATTCAGCAATAATAGGGATCGATATGACACTGAAAAAAACATATGCAATGGGCTTGACGAAGAAATGTGCCTTACCCATCAACTCGAATGCAACAATCCCACTCGACCCATATACTCTGAACACATTCGACAACGCCTACTTCCAGGAACTATTGCAAAATGAGGTCATTTTCTCCTCTGACTCTGGTCTAGTAATCGATGCCAGGACTAGGGTTTTTGTGGCAAAATATGCTAACGACAAAAATGTTTTTCAGGATCAATTTGGTGATGCCATGATTAGAATGGGTAGGATTCAGATATTGACTAGCCAACATAGTGAGATTCGTAAGAGATGTGGTTTTGTCAATTAAAAATCAACTGGGTAGGGTTCCAACTGATGATCATGAAAAACAGGCAAATTACGTGATATCGTGACAAGTCTGGATTTGCATTTTTCCTCCACTTCTCTAGATGGTTTAAACAAGTAGAGCATTAGTGCAGTGTACCATTGGAGAATCAAACCACTAACAACAAACGATGAGAAGAATTATGCAGTGTGTCATGAACGTGTGACTTTGAAAGTTAAAATAAAGAGCACTGCACTAACCAACTAAACCAACATCTCACTACAAAAAAAAATGTATTTGAATTAAAAACAATGAATAGTACTTGGTTATCCTCACTTGGAGAAATTATTTTATTTCTTTAAACATTCCAAAATTAACAACCCCATAATGTCATTCATTTGATTCAAGATATTATTTTATAGAGGTCATAAGAGGAGAAAGTTACTTGAATGGGTTAAATTTTTTTTATATCTTTATAATTATGGTAGGATGTTGGATAAATTATTGTTATGGTAGGAATCTTTATAAATTATTAGAATTCAAGGGTAATTTTAAGAACCTTGTAAATGGGTTAATCCCATGATACATAGGAAAATTGGAAGACTATTTTATCATATATATATATATATATATAATGATTAATATTTTACTAATTTTTTACAATTTTGTAAAATCTTGAGAATCTTTCATTGAATTATAATTTTTTGAGGAACCTTTCACTAAATTATAAAATCTTGTAAAATCTTGACAATTTTTTGATAAATAAAAATGCATTCATTAAATTGTAATATACTCATTATACATATTTTGAAAAAGAAACATAATTTGTCCATCCTCTAGACAAGGCTGCAAGCATCACTAGTTGTGTTTGTTAAGGTTCTCAGTGTACACTCTTGCACATCCCTCTAACGATATTTCACCACAAAGTTCATATGTGTTGATCGTGAGCACCACTTTGCTCACGAGATATTAATCTTTTCTCTACCACTTCGATCATGGATTCTTTATTACCAATTCATTGATTATGAAATGACTCTGTAACACTCTTTCATACTGTAATGCTCTGATACAAAACTATAACATTCATTCATACTGTAATGCTTTGATACCAAACTATAATGCCCCCATTCCGGGCTGGGCAGGCGCTACTTCGTGGAATAACAATCTCATACTTAATTCTATATATAAGACATGCATTTAAGAAAATGAAACACATTTAAACTCAGAGTAACCATAAGAATTACTGCTATTATAAATAATCAATGGCTTTAACATTAATTCATATGCACAGCAAAATACATGATAAATATAAATACACAGACATGCAGAAAAGTAATTAAAACATCATCTGGTACTTATATTTGAAATTGTGGTAATTCCACCAACCAAGTGCAGGCCTTCAATGAACCTCTCATCCATAGACCACCCTACTCATCAAGCTCAACAGTGGGTCACCCCCGAGCTGGGACTAAGCTCCACCCCCAAGGCAAGGAATCCTAGGCTAGGTTGAGGTTATAGGGGATGTATGGTTTAGAATATGCACGAGGTCTCCTGCAGAGGTTGGACTGGTTCATGCTCAGACGATCAAATAGAATGGAGTAAGAACCCCCAACACAGCTCATCTCAGCCATTTTATTTGCATGGGCCTGGGTTGACACTTGTCACCCATGCAACTGCATGCATTCCTTCATCATGTGTTCCTTCCATTTGGAAGTTGTTTATCCTTCCAAAAAGAACTTAGGATAAAACATATTATTCACATGTCTTTTTGGAATAATATTAAAATATTATTCCCAAGACTTGAGCCCTTAGGTTTAGACCCTAGGCTCCACACTTAGCCCCCTTTTCCCACCATCCATCTGCTAATCCCTTGCCCACTCTGTGGAATCTTAGTCCCCCATCACTCATTCATCGTGGTAGGTCTGCATGCGATGGTGTTTATATTTTATTAATGTTTTGCATTGATATATGTACAAAATCAAGCTCTTGGTCTTCAACCCTTAGGCTCTTTGACCTTCAACCCTTAGGCTCTCTGGCCTAACATTCACATAAGCCCACCAGCTTATATAAACTTGGCTCACCAGCCTATAAAACATATTTACAATCCTTTTCATAACCAAGATTTACAATAGGGCTCGGCCTTGGGGACATTACAATCCCCCTCCCCTTAATTCTACACTGCCCTCTGTGCAACTTTACACAACATCTGCAAGCTTTTCAAAATTTTCAAAATGATGTGGGTACTCTACCCGCATAACATCTTCATGCTCCCATGTCACGTCCTGAGGACCGTACTAGGTCCACTAGACCTTTACAAGATTTATAGCTCAATTCCAGAGCTATTTTATTTTCCTGTCCAATATGCACACAGAATGCACTTGCAGGACACCTTCTGGTTCGACCTAAATCACATTCAAGTCGATAACATGATTAGCATCAGGTATATATTTCTTAAGCAATGAAACATGAAACACATTATGTACAGTCATAGATGCAGGTAATGCAAGCATGTATGCAATTGGCCCAATCCTTTCCAGGATTTCAAATGGCCCACAAAATCTTGTTGCCAACTTGGCGCAACTTCCCAACTTCAGGGAACTCCTATTAGTTTTCACTTTCAAGAAAACATGATCACCCACTTTGAATTCTCTGTGGGTTATGTTCTTATCAGCATAACTTTTTTGCGTGTCCTCGGCAGCTTTCAAATTCTGTTTAATTTTTATTATTTGGTCCTCGTTCTCTTTGAGCATCTCTGGCCCAACTACTGCTCTGTCGGCTAGATTATCCCAGCTCACTGGAGTGTTTCACTTTCTTCCATAAAGTGATTCAAATGGGCTCATCTTCAATGATTCATGATACCCATTATTGTAGGCGAATTCTACCAAATGAAGGTAGTCTTCCATCTTGATGGTTTATCGATCACACACATTCTTAGCATGTATTCTATTACTCTATTCACCCTCTCTGTCTGTCCATCAGACTCATGATGATATGTTGTACTAAAATTTAGATTTGTTCTGAATCCTTTGAACAATCCTTTCCAGAAATTCGAGGTGAATTTTGGGTTCTTATCAAACACAATCGTTTTAGGAATTCCGTGCAACTGTGCCACTTCTTTTAAGAAGATATCAACAACATTTGTTGCCTTGTGAGTGGTTTTCAATGGAATAAAATGGGCAACTTTTGTAAGCTTGTCCACCGCAACCATGATCGAATCATGCTTCTTGCTTGTTTTGGGCAATCCTGTAATAAAATCCATGGTCACCACTTCCCACTTCCACTCAAAAATGGGCAAAGGCTGCAGCAACCCCACTAGGCACCTGTGCTCAGCCTTAACTTTCTAGCACTCCATACATTTGGCGATGTATTCATTGATCTCCCTCTTCATACCCAGCCAAAAGTAATGGTCTTTGACTGCTACCATAGTCTTCTGATATCGAGGGTGTCCAACATAAGTCATGTTATGCATTTCTTTTAGAATCGCAAGTTTCAATTCTTGGACATTGGGTATATACACTCTGTTTTTATACAGAAGTAATTCATCAGCTTCCAAGGTGTAACTTTCCCTTTTCTGTGGTCTCTCACGCTGTTGTAGCTTTTCTACTAAGTCTTTGTACTGCAAATCAACATTTGTGTAACACCCTATTTTACCTAGTCTGTAAAAATAATTATGCTGGCCAAGAACTATGGCAAACTCAAAGATGTGAATGTGTGATTTTG
>SNQJ01S0004881.1:115043-128852 GCA_010110895.2 Picea sitchensis | reverse complement strand
CAATGCCTTGAAAAAGAGATAATTTCAGATAATAAGCCTCTTCGAGGGGGAAACCTCCTTTTACCCCACTTAAATGTTCAAGTACAAGATGATTCAAAATGAAAATGTCTCCTTGTTATATATAGGAGACTAGGAGGTATAATCACAACTAATGGCCTAAAGCCGACATAAATAAAATAACATTACTAATATAATATGCCCCAATTAAGGGGTAATGAGCCAATATTAGGGCTTAACACATATGCACATTGAGTCAAATGGGGAAAAGGGGAGGTGTCTTCAATGCAGTGAATTTTAGGGTCAAGTTCTTCTATCTCCTCTCCTTCCTCGTGAGAAACTATGTTGCTTTGGAGAGGCATTTGAATCCTCTGATCATGTTTGTCTCTAATCCTTTGTTTCCTTGGGAAGACCTGTGGAACATTGTTACCAGTCCTTTTGAAACCTCTGTTGTCATCATTCTGGGGATTTCTGTACACAGGCTTCCTCTCTAACTCCCACCTTTCCATCCTAGCCGAAATATATTTCAGCACTTTAGTTACCTCATCCGTCTGAGGGGGAAGGGGAGATGAATGGGATGAGGAGGCCTCAACTTTCCTCCTGGGTATGTCTCTGTCAGCCTTACTCCTGATTCAGTCAACAACCAATATATTATATTCTACCTCTACGGCTGCATCCTGTATGTGCACCAGAGTGGTGGATCTCCTTTCCCTCAATAGGAGGCAGAAATCAGGATCAAAAGCAATAGCATAAGTGATCTTTGCAGAGGCTTCTAAGGGCTTAATATTAGTGAGGATTTTATTATACATTTTTTTAAATCTTTTGGAGAAGTCAGAAACAGACTCTCCTTCTTTTCTCTTCAAAGATCCAAACTTTGTCATGTAATACATGAAGTCCTTTTTGTCTCCCCACTGTCTCAAAAAGGCATTATACAAAGCCTCAATCCCATTAATAGATCCAGGAGGAAGGGACCTAAACCACTTTCTAGCCTCACCCTCAAGGATATGGATGAAAATCCTCATCCACACATCTGCATGCATGATGACATGGTCGTCTGTAAAACTGTAAAAGGCTTCAAGGTGTTCTTCTGCAGTTATGTCTCCCTCGCCTGTAAACTTGGGTAGCTACTTGAGGTAGCCATCTACTGGAAGGGCGTTGAGAGGCTGAGGTAAAAAAAGGTGAGCGTACCCGGTAGCTATAATAGCCTCCATTCTGGTCATGGGGGGATTTTCTCCTGCCATAGGGATATTAGTTGGAGGAGAACTCAGAGGGGAAGGAGATTGAATAGGGGATACTAGAAATAAGCTTACAGGTGAGAGGGAAGTGACAAGGGTTTCTCCCTCTAATACAAAACCAGGAGGAGACAACTCGGTAGGAACACTTCCGAAATTTAGGAAACGAGAGGTTTCAGAAAAAGGTATGTTGCGAAGATGAGGAGAAGAAAAAGGAGTTTCTACAGAAGGAGATGACAAATTACCTGGTTTGGTGGTGGAAGTTTCTCCTTGAGGGGCCTTTCCTCTTCTAAAATTCACTTGCATCTCAGCTTCAGGCGTAGCTAGAGGCAGCTGTGGATGGGACCACGTGTGTCTACCTCTGAAAGCCACAATTAAAGTGACAGGTTCACCATAGTGGAGTCGTCACAATGGAGTCACTAGGTGCACCGTAGCAATCTTCAAGGGCTCTGATGCCTGATGCACCTTCAAAATCAGAGGCTCAATGTCATTCAATCTTGGAGAAAATTTTCAACTTCATCCCCAGAAACGACACCAGAAATGTTAGCATCGGAAGTCACTCCTGGATTGCAGTAGGAGCAGAGCCCGACACCCATCAATTTTATGTCACGGTTTGTTTATAGAGGTTGATCAAATGGAATGAAACTCAAAATCATATCGTTCTAACTCAAAAAACTGAGCTGGAACAACAACGACATATGAGGTCTTGACCTAACTTAAGCCAGTAATAATGATAGTGGTGAGTAAATGGAGGGAAAGAGAGGGGAAATAGGGTCTGCTCTGGACATCCGGTCTTCCAGTAGCCTTTACAAAGGAGGAAAAGTATTGGATATGAGATCCTCTCAGAGACGAATAAACTTCAAAATGAACCTAAAAAGATTGCAGAACTGATATAATAAAACCTACATTATATAGCTATGCAACACCCGACTGAATCATCCATTCCCAGGATTTTAGATTCAGAGGAAAAAGGAAAAGAAGAAGCTGACTACCATTAAACAAGAAGTCTCAAAATGTTCTTCTATAACTAGAGAACTAGAGGCTAAAATAAAGATTTACAATCGGGAGCTGCGCTCTACCATCGATCCTTACAAAAATACAAAAACTGAGTACATATACTCCTAAACATTCGCCCAACAGAGGTGTCTTATAACCTCCAGGGTGTGGCGTATCTTCAGTCAAATATGGACTGAACTCCTTTGTCAGACGTCACCTTAACTTTGCATGGCCTTTGCAGGGGGATAGATGAAACATTAAAGTATAAAGTAGCGTGTGCAGACTCCTCTAGTTAGACGAAGACTCGCCATGGCTTCTTTGAAAAACAAAAACCAACATATAGGACCATCTCGGGCAGACTGCTTGCCGGAACCTCCATTCTTTGCATTTAATGAGTGAGATGAGGTTTCAACTACCTCCCCCCACCTTCATAGCAGGGACCAAGATCAGGGCCAAGTTGAACTGATACCTGGAGAACGCAGTGATCCCTTTTGCAGCTAAACCTGGTGCTTTGGCCCTTTGCACAATTCTTTCTATTACCCCAAGTGACCATGGTCTGTGACCTTGTGCCTATATTCAAAGGTGCTTTTGACGTTTTGGGCTTCAGAGTTCTGAAATGCAGTGGAAGGAGGAGACCCTCTATTCTCTTGAAGTCTCGGTAGCCGAAATGGCTTAATCATGCGCCATGTGTCCCATTGGATAGATGGCCTAGATCACTTCTCAAATGTGGGACCACCTATGGTCTAGACCCTTTCGACATTTCGGAGTTCGGGGTTCTGAAATGTAGTGGAAGGAGGAGATCCTCTTCTCTCTCGAAGTCTTGGTAGCTCAAATGGATTGATCACGTGCCACGTGTCCCATTGGATGGATGGCCTAGATCACTTCTCAAATGTGGGACCACCTCTGGCCTGGACTCTTTCGGCATTTCGGGCTTCGGGGTTTTGAAATGCAGTGGAAGAAAAAGACCCTCTATTCTCTTGAAGTCCTGGTAGTTGGAATGCTGAAATGGCTCCTAGGCACTCCTCGCATTTCACGTTTTGGGGTTTCTAAATGCAATGAAAAAGCAAGACCCCGTATCCTTTGAAGTCCCGGTAGCCGAAATGCCGAAATGGCTTGATCTCGCGCCATGCGTCCCTTGGATCGAACGACTGAGATCATGTTGACGCTTTTGAACCTATCTTATCAGATGGTGCGCACCAACACCTTTTTCCCAGACCTGTTCTTTTGTGACTGGGCGTCAAGACCATGGGCCCAACTCCTGGGAGCTTACGACGTTTCAGCGTTCGGGGTTTTGAAATACAAAATGACCAAAGAACCTCTTACCCTTCGAAATCTCAGTAGCTCAAATGCCGACATGGCCAGATCTTGCGCCACACATCCCTTGATCAGATGGGTAAGATATGTTTTGTAAAATGAGCGCTATCCATCGTGCTAAAACTGGCGCTACTTAGTGAACCGCGATCATCCGTCGATCGTCGATCTGCTTCATCAATTGATTCTTGCCGTCGAAATTAGACTGCTCCCTCACTTGATTTTGGGACCTAACTGGACTTCCTCTGGGGACTGCCCTTGGCGCTCATGGCTGCAGCCTTTGAATGAAACACATCCAATCAGATCTCGGACCCTGCGTCTATGCATTTACACTAGGGGACCGGAGCTGGAGAGAGAACACCGCTTTGCAAGAATTTGTGCTAACACTTCCCACCATAGTGCTGCATGCCCTTTAAGTCTAGTGACAACATGTTTGACTTTCTTGTCTTCTTCAACATCCTCATAGTCGAAGTATTTATCCAGACCTCTAATCCAGTCTAAAATCTCTTCAACATCCAGGTTTCCTTCATATACTGGAATGTCCATTTTTTCTCTGACACCTATCCTTGCAACAACCCTGAATAGGAATTCTTCAGTAGCATCTTCGATTGCAACTTCTTCTCCTTCATTTCGAGCTTCATTTTCACTTTCATCTTTGCTGATATCTCCAACATCAACTGTGCACCTCTCTGTTGTCTCCATGGCATCAAGCCTGGCACGTAATTCACGCATTTCCCTTTCCACTGCTGGATTGGGTAATTGTCTATTTCTTCTTCTTGGTGGCATGTCCACTATTGGATCGAGTAACGACCTGTCCCTTCTCCTTGGCGGCATGGCTGCAAAATTTTCCTCTTTTCACTGCTACAGAAAGAAAATAACTTTTTCTATGCTCTGATACCAAATGATGTGTATCAGAGTATTTTCTTCCTTTATCTCCTCTGCCTGAAAACTACAGACAAAATCAAGCTCTGATACCACAATGATGCATACCCCTAACCCTCAGGCCGAGATCTGCGCAGGATCATTCTAAATATTCCCCCTGAGTCTGATTGACTCTTCGATTCACCCATAGGGAATACTTCACACACTCGGCGGTGTATCCACAGGTCCTTATGAGTTATGCCCACGTGAAAACACAAGGCATCAACCCTAATATACTGACCAACAATATGATTGCTCGCTTTGCCGAATTGGGACTTTAGGTTTCACGATGTTGCGATTCCTATTGTCGAGTTTCTCGGCTCTTCAACCCACCGAAACCATGGATGATTTTAGGGGATAAATTTCACTCATGGGCTAATTTTCCATGGTTTTTTAAAAAACGAGATTCGCTATTTTAAAAATTATTCACCCAAATTCTATAGGATAAAATTATTTTACCTTAAAAATCGCCAAATTTTTTTAAAAACTATATAAAATCCTTATAAATTTGAATATTTTTACAAAAATATCGCCAAACATTTATAGTTGGCATATGAAGGATTAGTAAGATTCACCAAAGTGTCTACATTTTAAAACAAATTTCCATCCTTAAAATCATCCCTAACCGAAACCAGAAATGTCGAAAATGCCGAAATCTTTGGCCACATCCTCCTCCACAACTGTGTCACATTTCGCAACTTCGGGAATTCCGGTGAAAAGAATCCCGATCACTTGTCTTCAAAAATGCTGAAATGTCGAACCTTGATGCATTCAACAAAGGCTGGCTCTCCAATGGTTATGAACAAGACTTTCTCATCGGTTCAGAGTTTCAGACTTCGGGATTTTGCGAATCGGGCTGGAAGATTCCTGGCTCTTCAACCTTCAAAACCCCGAAACGGTCAACGAGAGTTGACTCCACCTAGCAACAAGTATGTGCCACCTGTCCACTCCGCTATCCTCTGTCTCTGATGTGGTTTCTTACCACCTTTCCACTCACACTTCCTGGATTTTGGGACTTGAATGAACCTCCAACAACCATTTGTCTTCCCCTTCAAAACCCTGGACTCCGAAATGACGCCTTCCACGGGATCAATGGCTAATAAGCCTCCGTTCGATCTGGTAGCCCACATTATTTTGGGCTTCCGAGTACCAGGAGTTTGAAACTATTGATCCCAAAATGATGCCTCCTCTACTTCTCGACACCCAAAGTGCCGAAATCCCAAAATTCATGCCCAAGTTCTGTCGCGACTCGCTACTTTGGGATTTTCACTCCACTATGCCCCGACTCCTTGTCGTTAGGACCCCCAAAATTCCGAACTCCAAATTTCTGAAGCGCCGAAAATTCCACTTCTCGTCTTCACACGCGATAATCCATTTCGCGATTCAGGAGTTTGAGTGACCAAGGGTTTTGGCTTGCACTCTGGACTTACAAACCCCGATTTCCTGAAATGATCTTGGCTTCTCAACGGTCACGATCAATGGTCGACGTTGAATCTTGAAACAAAGTGATGGGTTCGTCCAACCCTTTTCCACCTTGCAACTCCTCTAGATCCTATGGTCCTCGCGACTTCGCGAGTTCTCCACAGAGAATTTCGACCGCTCGATTCACTCCTCGATGACTTCTGCGAAATGAACCAGTGTTCATCCACTGGAACTTGAATTTTGCGCGATGATGTATCTCCGTCTCCCTTTAAACACTTCAAAGGTACTAACCCTCCTGACCTTTCTCTAGCAACTCAAGTCTCTAAAGGAATCTTTCACACACTCCTTGTGGCAATCTTTCAAATACTTCTAAGTAGTTGATTCTTCAACTCTGTGCACTCTCTGGAACAATAGTATTCCAACCTTCACCTTAGTTAATAACTTCTAAGGCTTCGACTAGCCTATGCACACCTTGCATGTCTTCTATGCTTCACCTGCACTTCTACTGGAATGAGAACAATGGTATCCCTCCTGAGCTTTCTGAGATAAAACTCAGAACCTTTGTCAACGCACACCTTGTGGACGTTTCAATGCACTCCTTGCAGGAACTTTCCCTCAGGAAGAGAATCAATTGAAACTCATTCTCCTCTCCTCTCAGACTTCAAACATTCAACATGAAATCATACACACACAACATAACATCATAACGAATGCATAACAGAGAGAATAAAACAACTGTAAGCATACTATTTAGCAAATGTAAACAATAATCATCATAACACCATGAAATCTGATTCAAAGCTTCATATATTAATTCAAGCTCCTGTACATGGGTTCTTCTCTACAACTCTCTGCTACATCTCTCTTTGTTTGTTCTATGCTAATGATCTCATCTACAATTATACAAGGGTGAGTGTGTCTATATCCTTTTTCCTTCCCATGCTTCTAAAACTGTCTAATCTATAATTCAAATCTACCTACTTTCATTAAACAAACATAATGTCTATTACATTTGGCAGATCAGAGAAAATCGCTCAAGATCTATTTACAACAGCTAGATATAAATGCAAGTGCGCTTCTAGCTATTACATTAATATCCACTTCTTAATTTTTCAAAAACATTTCAAAACGTGCAAAATGTGTGCTGCGCTTTTCCAGCTGTCTTTCGCCTTCATACTTGCTTGGCTGTTTATGATGCTAATACATCACAAAACATATATCTTTCCTCATGTTCATCAAATAGATCAACGAACCAAATCTTCGCATCAAATTGTACCAAATTGGTACACTTTCTCAGCTGCAACTCAATTTGATCAATCATTTGTTGGATCTATGTGATTTTTGCAAAGCACTATCTGTCTCATTGTCTGAGATTATGTTCTCTACTCTCTCTGCAACTATTCTTTCTGGAACTAGGACTCTACACCTGCAACTGCTTTTTATAAACTGAGAATGAATACTCCATTCTCACTGTAGTTGCTGAACTCTAAGAGTAGCTCCTCTACTCCATCATGATCACATATTCATTTTCTCCCTCTAAATATCATACTTCATCATCATCTTTAAATGGATCATAGTTTATATATATATACTTATTTTGATTACTGGAGTAAGTGTCTCATCATAGTATTCTCCCTCTTGCTGGGAGAATCCTCTGGACACAAATCAAGCTTTGTACATCTCTATGAATGGTCCCGGGGAGGTTTCCCCTCCTTACTATATCATGAGGGATGACTCCCTCTGAACTCTAGATCCTTCTGAGATAGTACTTGATGGGGCCTCCTACCTCACCACTGGTGGAGCCATCTTCTCCTCATGACATGTCTCATCAATACTATATGTATTTTCATTCTACAAAGTGTCACAAGACCATGTTGGTATCTTCCTAGTTATTGCAATGATTATGGGTAGGCCCTTTTGGCTCTACTAACTCTTCCTAATGATCCGAAGAGTGATGAACTACACCAGAGGTATTTGTTTGTTCATCTTTGGAGCATTCTTCTCCTTAAAATCAATCTCCATATGACATACTTTGTATCTCGCAAAAGTACCCTTCTTTGTCTTCTTCTTCTTTGGTACATGGATGTATATGGTCGTGTATACAACTTCTTATCTAGATAGTCTGCTCCATGTATCAAACTATATATCATCTAATATGTTTTCTCCTACAACCGTCACTGTATATTCCCTCAAGGTTATCACATGTGACCTTCCTTGAACAAGAACAACAAGGGAGAAATGGTAGACACGAATAATACTCTTTATAATAATAATACAAACAATAGCGAGAAAAATTGTCACATTAGCTCCTTTAGAGATATCACTTGTGACTTGCCTGGAAAAAGAACAAAAATAAGAAATACAATAATAAGAAATGAGAGAAACACTCTTCTAGTGTTGTGATCAATCATTCCTCCATGGTAACCTAGAAGCAAAACAATAAGTTTCTCCTAGAGGAGATGTTAGTTATATCTAGTAAATAATTACAATAAGCATTTATCTCAATCGTGCTCACATGCTACCAAGTATTCAATAATAAAAAATTTCAAATATTTCTATCACAACTATAGTGTTTACTTGTAATGTGGCAGTTATCAAACTTGATATGTGAAAATTTGAATCTTATCAATTTAATCAATCAAACCTGGAACCTAGAGTATTGTCCTCAAGAATGAGTTTTGTTGCTTTTATTTTGAGTCTCCTTCACTCAAGATGACAAGTATTCTCTTCAACCTGTCCCTTGTATGAAGACAATATGATTTCTTGACAGAAATCTGAGTTAGGGAATGCAAGTAAACTCGAAAATCTTAACCTTAATTAACCTTTTACTTTGACTTTAATTTTTACCAATGGTTAGTATGATAACTTCAACATATCAAAATACAACCTAGATGTTCATAAGATCATAATAATGCCATAACAAATAAAGGCATATTAAAATAATAAAACCTGGGGTGCATTGTTCCTCTGAATGTGTTGGATCTGGGATCCTTCTGGATCTACGATTTTTGTTTGGACAGAAGATCCCTTCTCCTACAAATACCCTTAAGATAATGATACATTTTAAACATATGTAAGTACATACCTTTGAAATCATCGACAGGTAGTGGAACTATCCAGTAGCACTGGCAAGCAATGATGAACCTTTAAAACTTCAAAGGTGCTCCAACTTGTAATCTAAAGGTAGTTGGAGATTTTCTAGGGTAAGGAGCACTAGGAAAATAAAAAATCAATCCCAATACTTCACAAAACATTTCACTGGAACTGGTACTACAACTAGTGCTGACACTACAACTGTTGCTACAATTGGCACTATAACTGGTGAAGAAATTGGCATGAAGGAACTGGCACAAAGGAACTATCACTGTGTTGATGGGAGAAAATGACCGTCTGTCAATTGGAAGAGCGAGTTCGGTCTAGGGTTGTCTAAGTAACCCAAGCCTATGGTATAACTCATTCTGACGGGTTTAATGGCTCCATTGGCCAATCTAGGAATCCTAAAAGAGATGAATAAAGGAAAAGAAATAATAACTAATTACTAAATACTATATATATGTATGTACATATGTTCTAACGTGACTGTAATAGATGTATTTAAGCAAAAGATAGATAACTCTCATTTATATACATTATCTACAGGTTGCAAGTTTTAATCTAAACTCACTAACCTCAATGTAAAATGACTACCTGGTAAAAGTAGATAAAGAAAGCACATACAAATATTTTTTATTTTTCCTTTATAAGTCTTAAACTAATGTAAGAAAATTGTTATGAAACAGAAACGTAAAGCCAGTCAAAAGCCAAACTTTTCGTTCGAATTTCAATGATAAAACAAATAAAAAAAAATGAAATTAAACTAACCTGTTGATGAACTAATGATATGCATCCAAATATCTGTGCGATCAGAAAACATCTAACCACCTTGTCCAAGAGGAAAAATTGCACTGAACCTTAAGTCTTTTCTAGATAAATGAAGAACAATTATGTTGGCAATTAAATTTAAATAGCAGATAGAATGATACCAATAGTTACTGTGATCTTATAATTACAAGAAGTTGCATTAAGAAAAATTTGTTAGCAAAAATCCCTGTATTTAATATATCAACAAAAATTAAAGGAGAAACCTTGTAATTGACGCTGAATAGATGATCAAAAAATTTATATCTGAAGCATTTTTCATGGACAACATTCATAAAGGAATTATCCCAATAACATAATAAATGATGCAGACTAAAGCTATCACAATTTATTATAATATCAAGATGAACAGAAAGTTAATGAAGACACCACCCGCAAGAAGCTAAAGCCGACATGTGTATTGTTGTTCCATTAAAGTCTGTTGAACAAAAATTCCATATTCTGCCCCAGGCGAGGATGCCATCATTATAGAAATCACAAGTATTTAAAGAGTTTAGAGAAGCTAAACATCCTATCTTGTGGGATAAGACTAAATCTCAAAAACGATTTGTTAATTACAAAATAGGGGTCAATATGGCCACTCCATATGACACTGTATCTCTCAAAACTAAAAAAAATTATTTCCGTTTACAAAAGATATGCCAAATGAGGTCAGAAAAAGTCCACATCATGAGATCACCATCAATTACTTGATATCCTGAAAGAAAAAACAAAAATAAAGGAGTTTAGATATTATTATGACCAATGGTTTCCACAAATTCGAATGAAGATAAACTGGCTACAAAATCAACTGATTCTGTAGCTAGTTTTATTTTAACAACATAAATCTAATTAAATCTAAGTAATTAAAGAAAATAAATAAACTACAACTAAAGAAATCAATCAAATCTTTACCTCTTAACTGCATGCTAAATTTGGTTCACAGGATCTCAGAATTAACAACTGTTGTAACACTCTCAACATTCTTTACTATTATGTTCCCAGTCCTTTTCAATCGCTTGCCTTGCCTTTGGACAATGTACTTTAGTCTATGATTTTCATCCTTTAATGAATCGATCTGAGTAGTGAGGGTTTTGATTTGCAATTGAAGAATAGGTATGTCTGTATAATACTTCTCGATCCAAAATAGACAAACATCACACCATGGATCTATGATAGTTGCTTGAGGATGTCCACGACCGAGTGTCAGGACGTCTCCATTGTTTCCTATGGGTTTTTTATCGAACTTGATACCTGAGAAGCCTTGGCTATGCTTTAGTCAGGGAGGCAAATTATCTATGAAATTATATACTTGAATGAGATCTAGTTTGAGGTAGTTAGGGTCTTCTTCTGCTAAAACCCTCCCGATCTCAGAGTTAGAGCTCTCATTGACCTCTATCATTTCAATCGAGCTCATATGAGAGTGTGATTTATTTCGTAGGCTCCTAGAGATTATCCTTCCTGCCCTTTTATTTTTAAACCCTATATCCGTGTCACCCTTAGACAGTTTGCAGGAAGGACTGTTTGCATTTTTAGCAGAAGTGTCAGGGTAGGCGTGCTGTTCATGGTTATGCAATTCAAAATCCATTGGTTTAGTATCTTTTTTCTCAGGCATAGGCTCATCAAGGATGATCCTATCATAGGCTTCTTTGGGTGAAAGAACTACTTTGTCAATGGCAGGGATTGTGATTTCTTCCATCATGGGCTTATCAACCTCTACGGGACTGGGTGTAACAAAATCATTTTGAATTAGGAAGGTGTCCCAATTATCATTTTGCAACTTTAGTTGATGAACTAATAGTATATTTATCAAACCGTGATGAAACAGACTGGAATTTAAATGTTGTTTCTTATACCTTTTTTCCATCTTATATAGGCTTCTCAATAAATAATAGGACATATTTAACTGAAACCCGATGAAATTCATCAAAAAACGTATGTGATACATGAAAAAAAGACCAAAGCGACCCTCGCATGTCATGAATTGTCTCAAGATTGCTAGAAAACCATGCCACCGAGTTTTCAACAAGGATACATGCATACCTTTATCACAACATTTGATTTTCCTAGAGGTGAAGAACAAGCTCCACAGTACCTCCTCGACCTTGGCATAATTAAACCACTTCTGTCCACTAAGTGGAAGACTTGTCACTTGGCCTAAAAATTCCTCTGTGACCTCGACCTAAATGTCTCCTACCTTGGCTCAACAACCATCAAAAGAAAGGGAAAATTCCTGAGCGGTTTGCAAGTTAAAACCTTGAAATTCGAGCCCGCCTTGACCCTTAAGGCCCTCCCTTGAATCATCACACAATAGCAGGGTTTGTGAGCCATTGGGTTCAATCCTTATGACTGGGGCGATGAGGTTTCAGAAGGAAGACAGAAAAACATAGTGAGTATGGAAGGTTTCTAGGACAGAGAAGACCTGAGCGAAATCTCAGTCACGAGACTCATCAATACCCTAGCGCGCATGAAAAGGGGTTATGTAACACAAAAGGTGTTTTACAAAATGAGTGCCAAGAGTACATATGAAACCTGATACTTAACCCGAAATGATGGGCTTATCGTTGTCAAGCTTCCACCTCCCACAGGGTACAAGATACGACAAGGTTCATTCAAATTTTATCATCGTGCAACAAAGTGGAGTTGATTTCTAAGGTTTAGGTAAGGAGAAATTTTGTGAACCAAAGTGTATTGATAGGAATAGTTCTTACCAAGAGCCTCAATGATATATAACCTAGTTTAAGTTTAAAGGAGTCTTGGTGATTTACACAAACAAAAATCAAATCCCACTTTACAATTGATGAGCCACTTTAGAGAAATCAACAAGATGAGCTTCATAGCAAAATAGCCTTCATTAAAAAAAAAAAATTGTAAAGACATCTAGCTTTCATAAACCTTAAAAAAATGGCGATACAATTATAAGTTTTAGTGTTTTGTTCATGTTTTCAGTCATGAACGAAGCACAAAAATGAAGAGGAAGAAAAAACTAGGAATAACCGAAACATCATATTTACAGTTCAAAGCTACTTTCGAAAAGAAATAACCCCATGACCACATGTAGGCAACTACATACATTATCATTTTTCGCTTTTAAAAAGTGTAAACATGTAGGGCTGTCAACACTAGCGAATTACTAGAAGCAGTTATCTCTATATCATTGACGATTTCAGGTTAGAATTATTAGAATGATTTCAGATCAAAGAATAGCTGAAAGACATTAAGCATCTTGACAATCATTATGTGGTCCAGTTTCAGACATGTTTTGTTAAAAATGAAATCTGGTGACAGATTTTACAAATGATGGCCACGATGTTTAAGTTAATGGCTCAAATACTACTGATAGGGCCACTGCTGCCAACAGGCATCCATAACCTCGGAAGGGATGTCAATTAACCCACTCTAACGCCTCTATCCTGTCCAAGAAATTTCAATTCAGAATGAAGGATTCTTATGATCAATATCAAAATTTATACCTTAGAATTTTCCCTAACCCGACATCGCTTCGCTGCTAGCAAGCCTATTCAGTACCCTGACGAAGTTGTCTTGGCATCATGCATGCATTTACCCGCTTCCAGCAGTCCTGTTCAGTATCCTGGTGGGTTTACAAACACTTCCCGTGACTCTTGAGAAATTATTCACGATCTGATATAATTTAAAAAACATTCAGAAGAGTGGGGTGACGCTGAAAATTCCAGTTTTTACAAGACCTATTATTTTCCAGTCTTTTATTTTTTTGCTATCTAACCTTCATCATGATCTGAAAATAGTTTACTGATGAAACTAATTTTCAAGGACAGGAAATCATTCTTGAGTCGCTTTCTTAAAAGAAGGGGCAGCGTAAAGAGCTTTTAATAATAGTCATGCTTGCTCACAAATGCAAATTGAAACTGGAAATCAATTCTGAACAAAAAACCTCTTTTGACTAGTCTGTGTTTTTAGGAAATCACAACAGTTGATGCTCTAACAGTCCTTGACAACTGTTTTAAGATGAAGCATTATGTTTTCCTTCTTTGAACTAAATTGTAACACATGC
>SNQJ01S0004881.1:22065-108647 GCA_010110895.2 Picea sitchensis | reverse complement strand
ATGCATTGTGGATTATATTTAGTTCCCATATTTACTTTTTCATGGGTCAGGGAGGAACTATTCGTTTTACAATTTACCGATTTCCTGAATTTGTCATGCAAATCATAAAACTTTTCTAATCTTACCACATATTTTGGGATAGAGTTTACTAGATCTGATGTCGATTCGGGAGACCTTGGGTCTGATATTACCATAAAATTGTGGAGGTCTTCGTCGTGGGTACCCTCATCGATCACCGCACCTCGGAAAGTTTCTTCCATGTGCAAGAAACTGATGATCTATTGATCATCATCGAACACTCTCTAGTTAGTGATGTTGTCTAGGACTGATGGTCCGAACAACAACTCAATCGAAAATGCATTCGGAGAAATACCTTCCGCGGGAAAAAGTTTGGAAGTGACGTTAGCTAACAAGTCAGCCTAAGAATTATTTAATCTTGGAATGGATTTAATGTTAAATGTGAAAAATTTGTGCATTAGATTCCATACCTCGGCTTGATAACTTTTCAGGTGTGGTGATAGGCAATGAATGGAATCTCTTACCTGTCTGACCACTATTTCTGAATCATCGAATACCATTAAGTTCTGCACTTTCAAATCTACTACCTTTCCGATTCCTTGCAGAAGTGCCTCGTATTCAGCAGTGTTGTTCGTGCATTCAAATTCTAATCGGCAGGAGTTCAAATTTTTGTTACCTATTGGGTCAATGAGTACACCTCTTGCGCCATCTCCTTCTTTAGATTTAGATCCATCGAAGTAGAGAGACCATATGTGAGCTTCATCGGCCGTATTAGATACATTAGGTGGAGCTGCTGACTGTGTGCATGCCACGAGTTCCGATTTTCGTTTCGGGTCAGTGATGGTGGAAGTTTCCTCCATGAAGTTACCGAAAAAGGCGTTCATTCACTGCATTTCAGTGGATTAGTGGAAGCAGTAAATGGTTCATTAGTGTCATTTAAGTCGGTGACAGTGTGCTTGAGGTAACGTTCACAATTAATGTTGATTCTGTTAGGATTCCCGTTCTCTGGCAGCCACAAATGGGACCAGTCTGTGGAAAAGTACCCATGCAACTTTTCAGACTAATCCCTTCTTAAAAATAAACCATATACTTTAGGGATGTCAACAACAATGATGTCAATAATCTGGTGAACTTTAGGATTAGAGGATAGCCTAACAAGGACATTTTTTAATTCACCTATTACCTTGACATTGGTTCGATCGAGCTGAATAATCTTCAGACTAGAAGGTTGAAATTTAGCATTGACTTTTTGGCAGATAGACCAAGGCATCACATTTGATGATGCGCCATAATCTACCATGCAGTTATGTACATTTCTATTGAAAATTTAAAAAGTCAATAAAAAAGGTGGGACATTTTTGCGAGTATTAACAATAGTACTTTGCTGATTTTTAGTTGTTGTCCCTAAAATTACTTTATCTACATTTGATACACTTTTTACAGTAAGGTCTCTTTTATTCGTGGGTTCTGGTGTTGTTTTAGTAGGGACCGTTTGAGGTGTTTTAGGGCTAATTTACGCAATTTTCTTGCTATTCAGATTGCTGTTTTTGCTGTTTTCTGCGATGTTCTGAAGCATTTTTTGTAGAAGAAAAGGAAATTTGAATAGTTCATAAACATAAATATTAGCTCTAAGTTTCTTTAGGTCTTCAATTAAATCACACTCTAAACTTGGGATTGTTGAATTCTGTTTGGTTTCAGTTTGCTTAAATTGTTTTTGAGGTGTATTAGTTCCAATTTTAGAAGAGGGTTTATTCTGAGTTTTGCTTCTGGTATTGTAAGGATGGACAGTTTCAAAATTAGCTTGAAAGATGTTGTCGAAAAAATGCCCAAATATATTGGGAGATGATTCATATTCTTTGACTGTTTCTTCTTCAACTACATCTTCAGAAATCTCAGGGGGAACTAAGTTATCATGTGCTTCAAGGATTGTCTGTATAGCGTATTGTAAGCTTTCGAGATTCATACCTTCAAGGTTTGGGCTTGGTCGGTTTGGGGAAAAAGGTTTTCTAAAATGGGGTTTGTAAGTCCCTTTGCTTGAAGATGCTTCTTCAGTCGATCTCCTTAAATCCACGACTTGATTTGACAATTTTTGGACGACCTTGTGTAAACTTTCCAGATCTGAACTCTCTGATTGAGTTTTGGTTTGGGGAGGTCTATGAAGAATTTATATCTTCTTCTTAGAAGATGGGATAATCTCTAGCCTCATTGCTAAGATTATATTTTAGGGTTAGAATATCTTTCTCGATTTGGCTTGCCTCCTCGAAGGCTTCCAATAACGTTTCCTTCTTAGACCTTTTAACCCAAATTGCTATACTCTGGTGTAGGGATTTGGTGTAATATGCGAGAATGAGATTTTTAGCGGGCATTGAATCAATGGGGATTCGATTGTTTAATGTGAGGAACCTTTGATTAAAATCTTTTATTTTTTCCTTAGGGTTCATCTTTAAGCTAGAGAGTTCCATGACTAAGACTTTGGGATATTTATCATCTCCGAATTTCTCAAGGAAACAGGACTCGAATTTGTCCCAAGATACAATGGTGTGGGGTTGTTGGGAAAAATACCACGTAGAGGCATTGCCTTCAAACGTATAAGGAAAAATTTTACATACTACATCTTCATGTTCTACGCTTTGGAGTCTAATGGCTAGCATGAATTTCTTTATGTGATTCTCAACGATTTTCTTAGAGTTTGGATCAAATTTAGGTAGCCACTTCTCGGGATGTTTAGGAAAAGGGGGTTGGGGTCTAAGTATGGCCACAACATCTTGATCAAGCCAGGGTATGGTGGGATTGTTTGGGTTTTCCATGGGCGTAGGTGGTGTCAAAGGCTGAGATGAAGAACTGCCTTCCTCAGATGACTCTTCTTCTTCTGAAGAAGGAGATGAATGAGGTGGTGAAGGTGGGATACTAGATCCTCCAGATGTAGAAGTGGGGATGTAACCTGGATCTGTGGGGTTTGGGATAAAACCAGTGCCTTCAAGTTGCTCTCTGATATCATAAAATTCTAGGGGTTGATTCAGTGGCTGACCGGGTTGTCTGATATGGGCCAAAGCACCGTGTGTCCTTAGAAGTGACTGGTGAACAATTTGTTGTATGTCAGACGCTTGCGAGTTTGGTGTTACTGGCTCAACGACAATATGTAGATTTTTGTTTGAGGTAGTTGTTGTTTGAGAAGTAACGTTGTTGTCAGAATGACTCCCTGTTACTATAGGGGAGTGGGTATGTGGGGGATGAGTCTTGCGACCTCCATGTCCCATCAATCATGTTCAGGGCCTCCTTCTAGTGCCATTTGTTGACGGGCGAAAATGATCGTCCATCAATTGGAAGAGCGAGTCCGGTCTGGGGTTGTCTAAGTGACCCAAGCCGTTTGGTATAACTCGTTCTGACGGGTTTAATGGCTCCATTGGCCAATCTAGGAATCCTAAAAGAGATGAATAAAAGAAAAGAAATAATAACTAATTACTAAATACTATATATATGTATGTACATATGTTCTAATGTGTCTGTAATAGACGTATTTATGCAAAATATAGATAAATCTCATTTATATACATTATTTACAGGTTGCAAGTTTTAATCTAAACTCACTAAACTCAATGTAAAATGACTGCCTGGTAAAAGAAGATAAAGAAAGCACATAAAAATATTTTTTATTTTTCCTTTATAAGTCTTAAACTAATGTAATAAAATTGTTATGAAACAGAAACGTAAAGCCAGTCAAAAGCCAAACTTTTCGTTCGAATTTCAATTATAAAACAAATAATAGAAAAATGAAATTAAACTAACCTGCTAATGAACTAATGATATGCATCCAAATATCTGTGCGATCAGAAAACATCTAACCACCTTGTCCAGGAGGAAAACCTGCACTGAACCTTAAGTCTGTTCTGGATAAATGCAAAACAATTATGTTGCCAATTAAATTTAAATAGTATATAGAATGATACCAATAGTTACTGTGATCTTATAATTACAAGAAGTTGCATTAAGAAAAATCTGTTAGAAAAAATCCTTGTATTTAATCTATCAACAGAAATTAAAGGAGAAACCCTATAATTGAAGTTGAATAGATGATCACAAAATTTATATCTGAAGCGTTTTTTATGGACAACATTCATAAAGGAATTATCCCAATAACATAATAAATGATGCAGACTAAATCTATCACAATTTATTATAATATCAAGATGAACATAAACTTAATGAAGACACCACCCACAAGAAGCTAAAGACGAAATGTGTATTGTTGTTCCATTAAAGTCTGTTGATCAAAAAGTCCATATTTTTCCCCAGGCGAGGATGCCATCATTATAGAAATCACAAATATTTAAAGAGTTTAGAGAAGCTAAACATCCTATCTTGTGGGATAAGATTAAATCTCAAAAATGATTTGTTAATTACAAAATAGGGGGCAATATAGCCACTCCATATCACACTGTATCTCTCAAAACTAAAAAAACCTATTTTTTTTTACAAACAATATGCCAAATGAGCTCAGAAATAGTCCACATCATGAGATAACCATCAATTACTTGATATCCTGAAAGAAAAAACAAAAATAAAGGAGGTTAGATATTATTATGACCAATGGTTTCCACAAATTCGAATGAAGATAAACTGGCTACATAATCAACTGATTCTGTAGCTAGTTTTATTTTAACAAAAAAAATCTAATTAAATCTATGTAATTAAAGAAAATAAATAAACTACAACTAAAGAAATCAATCAAATCTCTACCTCTTAACTGCATGCTAAATTTGGTTCACATGATCTCAAAATTAACAACTGTTGTAACACTCTCAACATTCTTTACTATTATGTTCCCAGTCCTTTTCAATCGCTTGCCTTGCCTTTGGAAAATGGACTTTAGTCTATGATTTTCATCCTTTAATGAATTGATCTGAGTAGTGTGGGTTTTGATTTGCAATTGAAGAATAGGTATGTCTGTAAAATACTTATCGATCCAAAATAGACAAACATCACATTGTGGATCTATGATAGCTGCTTGAGGATGTCCACGGCTGAGTGTCAGAATGTCTCCATTGTTGCCTGTGGTTTTTTTTTTATCGAACTTGATACCTGAGAATCCTAGGCTGTGCTTCAGGAAGGGAGGCAAATTATCTACAAAATTATAGACTTGACTGAGATCTAGTTTGAGGTAGTTAGGGTCTTCTTCTGCCAAGAACCTCTTGATCTTAGAGTCAGAGCTCTCATTGACCTCGAAAATTTCGATCGAGCTCATATGAGAGTGCGATTTATTTCATCTAGAAATTTTCCTTCCTGCCATTTTATTTTTAATCCCTATATCTGTGTCACCCTTAGATAGTTTGCACGAAGGCCTGTTTGCGTTTTTAGCAGAGGTGTCAGGGTAGGCATGTTGTTCATGGTTATGCAATTCAAAATCCGTCATTTCAGTATCTGTTTGCTCATGCATAGGCTTGTCAAGGATGATCCTATCACAGGCTTCTTTGGGTGAAAGAACTTCTTTTTCAGTGGCAGGGATTGTGATTTCTTCCATCATGGGCTTATCAACCTCTACGAGACTAGGTGTAACAAAATAATTTTTAATTAGGAAGGCATCCCAATTAGCATTTTGAAACTTTAGTTGATTAACTAACAATATCTTTATCAAACCATGATGAAACAAACTGGAATTTAAATGTTGTCTCTTATACCTTTTCGCCATCTTGTACAAGCTTCTCAATAAATAGTAGGGCATATTTAACTAAAACCCGATGAAATTCATCAACAAACATATGTGATATAGGAAAAAAATACCAAAGTGACCCTCACATGTCACTAATTGTCTCATGATTTCTAGCAAACCATGCCATCGAGTTTTCAACAAGGATATAGGCATAGCTTTATCACAACAATGGATTTTCCTAGAGGTGAAGAACAGGCTCCACGGTACCTCCTTGACCTTGGTGTTTTTAAACCACTTATGTCTGCTAAGTGGAAGACCTATCGCTTGGCGTAACAATTCCTCTGTGACCTCAACCTGAATGTCTCCTACCTTGGCTTGGCAGCCATCAAAAGAAAGGGCAAATTCCTGAGCGGTTTGCAAGTTAAAACCCTGAAATTTCTCAAGAAATTCGAGCCAGCCTTGACCCTTAAGGTACTCCCTTGAATCATCACACAGGAGCAGGGTTTGTGAGCCATTGGGTTCAATCCTTACGACTGGGGCTATGAAGGTTCAAAAGGCAGACAAAAAAACACAGTGAGTATGGAAGGTTTCTAGGACAAAGAAGACCAGAGCGAAATCTCATACACGAGACTCATCAATACCCTAGCGCGCATGAAAAGGGGTTCTGTAACACAAAAGTAATTTTATGAAATGAGTGCCAATATTACATACAAAACCTAAGACTTAATCTGAAATGATGGTCTTATCGTTGTCAGTCTGCCACCTCCCACAGGGTACAAGATACGACAAGGTTCATTCAAATTTTATCATCGTGCAACAAAGTGGAGTTGATTTCTAAGGTTTAGGTAAGGAGAAATTTCATGAACCAAAGTGTATTGATAGTAATAAATATTACCAAGAGCCTCAATGATATATAACCTAGTTTAAGTTTAAAGGAGTCTTGGTGTTTTACACAAACAAAAATCAAATCCCACTTTACAATCAATGAGCCACTTTAGAGCAATCAACAAGATGAGATTCACAACAAAATAGACTTCATTAAAAAAAAAATCTGTAAAGACATCTAGATTTCATAAACCTTAAAAAAATGGCAATACAATTATAATTTTTATTGTTTCGTTCATGTTTTCAGTCATGAACGAAGCACGAAAATGAAGAGGAAGAAAAAACTAGGAATAACCGAAACATCATATTTATAGTTGAAAGCTACTTTTGAAAAGAAATAACCCCATGACCACGTGTTGGAAGCTACATAAATTATGATTTGTTTCTTTTAAAAAGTGAAAACATGTAGGGCTTCCAACACACTAATATTGCAACTGCAACTGGTACTGCAAACCTAGGGTTTTATGAGGAAACCCTAATTTCTCAATCTTCAAATTTTAGAATTCTGATCCGGGGACTATATGTGCTCTCCTAGGGAGAGATCCTAGATGGTCTTACTTTTCCAAACATCCTAAAGAAAGGTGTATGACATCACCTTTTAGGGTTTATGTAGAAAGCCTATTATGCAAAAACCCTAATTTTGAAAGCTTGTCCAAAATTGAAAATTTTTCCAGGGAAAAGGTGCACTAGGGTTAGAATATTCTTCCTATCCTCTTAGCTTCTTCAACGAGTTATTCTATTCCTTGAAAATTACTTCTTTCAGGCCCTCTTTCATACCATGCTGAATTTTTTTCTTAAGAAGTTAATTATATTAGTGTTCATTTAGTAGCTGCCTAGACTGGTGGGTCAGGCTTGGGGTACAGTAGGGTAAGTAAACTTTGATGCTTCTTGATGCATTTACATACTAGCATAGATTATGTATTTGTGATTAATGTTTTTAAACCATTATCACAATAACTATATATAAAGGATCATTGAAACAATAGCATTCACAACATACACAAGACTTACCCTCGGAAAACCCCCTAGGGGGAAAAACCCATCAAACTCCCTCAATATATATTCACCAACCAAGAGAAATGACTCTCTCCAAGAGAGAACTAACAAAGCAGAATATCCTCCTCAAACCCTTGACTAGGGAAGAGTAGTGCACCACATAACCAAGATATAATTGAGAAGTAGACCAAGACTCTCCACAACATCACCTTCTAGTTGTAGTAGTATCTCCCTCTACGACTTGCGCACTTCCTATTATTAGTTGCAGAGATAGTGTGTTGTATGTTCAAATGAGGTGCTAACCTCCCTTATAAATAATAGTTTGGACAACCTAAAATTATGTCCGGTCCAACCTGTCAATTTACCCTTTTATTTTTCATTTTACTTGTTAAGGCACAATAGGGATGACTTTTACAAAGGCACAATAGGGCCATCTTAACAAATATAATATAATAGTATTCTTTAGGGTTTTTTTCTTGGTATAAACCAATAAGCATATTCTTTAGCCTTGACAGCCAATAAATTCAAGACTCCTATATTTTCTAATATAAGATATGAAATTGAAGTAAGGAATAGACCTTCAATACAATATAACATCAAATATTAGTAGGTTTTCAATGATGATCAGGAATTGAAAAGGTTTTTAGAATCTTTCGATGAATTTTCCACAATCTCTATTGATCAAGAAAATGAGGATGACGATGCAGAAATTCAATCGGATGTTCCTCTTCAGGATAAAATTGCAGGACATAAGATTGTAGAGTTGAAGACAAATCACATTCCAAAGGGTGTGGTACCACTTGAAATACCTTTTGATAGTAATGATGTCTCCAAGAAATATTCAATTCAAATCCAAGAAAAGGATGTTTTTGACTATAATATTAGGACTGATACAAATACAAATATTAGAAAAAATTCCAAAGCATTGTCATAGGAGAAAAAGATCAGGTATGTAAATCTTATGAAGGAATTTGTTGATATTTTTTCTTGGTCATATGAAGATCTTAATATTTTTGACATAGAAAGTATTCAGAATAAAATTCCTCTAAAAGTAGGCTCTAAGCATTTTAGACAAAAAATGAGACAATTTAACCTTATTTTGTTGCCCATTATTGAAAAATAAGTGAAACAATTGCTTGATGAAAATATCATAGTACCTCTTAGATACACAGAGTGGGTGGCCAATCGTGTACCTGTCAGAAAAAATAATGGTGAAATAAGTTTGTGTGTGGATTTTAGAAATATGAACAAGTGTTCACTGAAGGACAATTATCCATTACCCAAGATAGATCATATTCCGCATAAAGTAGTGGGTTCTCAAATAATTTCCATGTTGGATGGATACTTTGGATATAATCAGATATTAGTGTTTGAACAAGATAATAACAAGATTACTTTCGCTACTCCTTGGGGAACTTTCGTGTATGACAAGATGCCCTTTGGTTTTATGAACCCGGGGGGCACTTTTCATAGGGCAATGGACATTGCATTTGTGGAAGAAAAAGTCAAATTCATGGTAATATATCTAGACTATATTACTATTTTCTCAAAATCTGATGATGAACACTTGCATCACCTCAAACATACATTTAAAAAGTGCAAAAGGTATGGAATATATTTAAACCCAAAGAAATATCACTTTGTCATGCATGTGTTGGATTACTGAGAGGGGGGGTGAATCAATAATAGAGATTTTTAATCCTTTTAACCACAATATGCAAGTTTTTTTTATCTTTATGATTAATATAGAATTATCATCCAATAAGTACAGAGTAAATATACCATGAACAATGAACAATCGTACACATACATAATACACCCATATTTTTACGTGGAAAACTAATGCGGGATAAAACCCAAAATGTTTTTTCTTATATGTATTTAAGAATTACATTCATTGGAAGCACTAAATTCCTTTGTTCTCCAGTTGCAACTAGAAGGAGGCTTTGACCCCCTATATTTTTAGGATACAACCTGAGGGAATCTCCAAATTTCCAATTCTCTGGCTACAACCAGAAGAAGGATACAACCCCCTATGTTCTTCGGTTACAACAGGAAGGTGGCTACAACCACCTATCCTTGCCCCATCTTGCCTCCCTGAAATATAATTGAAATGATGAAACCACTTCCACACTGTCACTGTGAGATATACCATTGTAAACCTATACTAAATTGTTGCAACAACCTATAACCAACCTGTACCAAAGACCTTTGATCAACCTATACCCATAACCTTCCTATAACCAAAAAAACCAATAGGTACACAACCTGTCTGTGTTGCATCTCACGTATGTACATGACCTGTCTGTACTGTAGCCTATGTATGTATGGGACTTGTCTATATTGTAGCATGTGTACGCCTTCTGAAAACTAGGGTTTTCTCTTTCTTGAAAAACTCAGACCCTTTGTTGTCTCTATCACACCAACCTACAATATGCCATTGTGTCCAGACTATAGTTGTTCCCTATGCATACATCCTCATACATATCCCTTAACCAAGTGCATCTATATCTCTCTATTCATGTACTATATAAGTGTGTATAATCATGAACAAGTATAATAACCCTCCAATGGACTAGAAATCAAACCCTTACTAATATACAACCTATCAATACATCAACCACTTCACAAATACAAGCTCTCAACCTTGTACCACAAAAACCCATAACCATGTTCCAAGAAATACAAGATGTGCCTTAACGTTAACAAGATATTCCAATGATAGATAATAATTATATCAACATTGTATTTCTGTAGATCTGACTTATACAACAAGTGCCATAAAACCAATAAAATCTCTAGGTAAAATTCCCAAACCCCCATAACCACTTCTCATGTAGACAACAAAATCCAACTACACATAGAAATAAGACATACCTTTCGAACTTGTAGATAGATCTGTTGTACTTGATCACTGTAGACCTTCTTGGGAGCTTGCTTTTAGAATTTAGAGACCCAACATCTTCATATTCTCAAGTTTTTATGGCTTTTCCCACATGTACATGCCCTATTATACTTCCATCCCACTTACGTATGCACCCTTCTCCATTGCATCCTGCATACACCTAAACAACTAGGTTTTTTTTTTTAGTATTTTCTACAATTCCAAAAATTTTGTCATCAACCCTTAGTGCTACCTCAGACTTGCGTAACTTCAAGTGTATCAATGAGTACCTACATTAAACCTTACAGAATAATAGATATTCAATGTTCTTAAAAGGTGATAATAGGAGAGACTTTCTCTCTTATTTATACTTCCATTTAGTTTCCTCAAGGGGTTACCTTCTAACCAACTTAACCCAATTTTCCTCTTTTAGGGATAACCCACTTCTAACCACTTTTCCACTTCTAACCCACTTTGATACAAATAGTAAATTCTCCACTTCTAGTTGCAAATAAATTATTTTTAATTATTTTCTTATTACAACAACTTAACCCATGATTAACTCCTAGTTTCACCCACTTGACTAGTCAACTTTTTCTAGAAGCTTCTAGAATAATTTGACTTATTTTACCTTCTAGATAACTCATGAGGGTTCTCCAACTTCACAAGGCCATAAATCTCTAAATGTGAGGAGTTATGTGACATTCCACATATCAACGGAAATGGAATGACATGTACTATCCATATATAATAGTATTACCTGCAAATATATTAACCTTAATACCATTATACATCAATCAAACAGAAGTCCCTTAAAAATATTGTTGGGCCTACCATAATTTTCTATCAGACTTGCTTCAAGGGTTTCCATCAATGAAAACCAACCCAATTAATCAACATTCCCCCCCTTTGGAATTAATGGAAACACTCTGATGCAAAACTGAAGTCATATCGCTCATGCTCCCCCTGTGACCATCATTTGCCCTAGAAACATGCCCATGTGCTCTCTCTCCAAGCATCTAAATCTCTATACTACATCTTATTAATCTCTCCCCCTTTGACATCAATGGAAAAGGTAACTTCCCATATGGGGCTACTCCCCCTAACTAAACTTTCCTTGGGTATGCTCCCCTTGACTGCAATCTTCTTGAAATTGCTCTCCCAACCTGAACTGTCCTCTTTATGGTGCTTCCTCATGTAAATCTAAGACATATAAGATAATCATTCAAATTCATTCATTTTTGAGTAGAAATTACTCCGAGTCTCTCGTGAAGATACTCAAAGGCTTCCCTTGGAAGTGGTTTTGTAAAGATATCTACAACTTGTTATTTTGTTCCCACATATTCAAATCTGATGATATTCTCTGCAACTTATTCCCGTAAAAAGTGATACTTTATTGGAATGTGATTCTTCTTGGAGTGCATCACTGGATTCTTGAGATATTGATGGCACTTTTATTATCACAATATATTTGAATGGGATCATCATACTCAACCTGTATATCTATCATATTTTGTTTCATCCATAGAACCTGTGTACAACATGTTGTTTCTTCAATATACTTTGCTTCGGTTGTAGACAATGATATTGATGATTGTTTCTTTCTTATCTAAGATAGTAAGAACTCACCCAAGTAGAACTCTGCTCCACTGGTGCTTTGTCGTTCATCAATGCAACCTGCCCAATCTGCATTTGTGTGGGCAGTAAGTGATAGATCCTTTCCTTTTGGATACCATAATACAAACTCTTATGTACCCTTGAGATATATGAATATCCTTTTTACTGCTAGAACATGTGATTCCTTTGGTGTTGCTTGAAATCATGCCACCTATCCAACTATCTGCATTACATCTGTTCTGGATGATGTCACATAAAATTAGTTTCCAATCATTGATTTGTACTGCCTCTAATCTGTAGACTTTGAATCATCATGTTTACTTAATTTTCAATTGGTTTGCATAGGAGTATTGACTGGTTTGCAATCTTCCATTCTGAACCTCTTTAGAGTTTCTATGATATACTTAGTTTGAGAAATAAAAATTCCTTGGTTTCTTTGACATATCTGAAGACCCAAAAATAAGGATAGTTCTTCAAGTAATGACATTTCAAATTTATTCTGCATATCCTTTGAAATTTTTTGTCTTAACCTGTCATCATCACTTCCAAAAATAATATCATCAACATAAACTTCAATTAATAAAATACTATCTTGAGTTACCTTGATGTAGAGGTTGATGTCTGCATTTCCATTTCTGAACCCTTTTTGTTATAGATATCTGTCCAGTCTAGAATACCATGCTCTAGGGGCTTGTTTTAGACCATACAATGCCTTCTTCTACCTGCACACGTAATCTTTATTCTTTGACAACTGAAATCCTTCTAGTTTCTCAATGTAGACTTCTTCTTCAAGTTCCCCATTAAGAAAGGATGATTTTATGTTCATCTGATACACTTTAATATTCTTGGAGCATGCATAAGATGGGATCAATCTAATTGCTTCCATTCGGGCGACTAGGGAAAAATACTCTTCAAAGATGATACCTTCAACCTTTGCATATCCTTTACATACCAATCTAGCTTTGGTCCCAGTAACCTGTCCATCTTCATTCAATTTATTTCTGAAGACCCACTTTGTGCCGATCACATTCCTATACCTTGTGTTAACACTCTATAAATTTCTCTGGCTGTGGAGGCAAGTCACAGAGATAACCACAAACCAACTTACAGGCTAAAATCTAGCCCTTCCAACCCAGAGAGGTCTCACTCTCTATAGCTCATTCAATAATGACAGGCTATCTAATCAGTACAATGGCTATATCATTGATGAGGATAGGATAGAAAATGGGGTTTGGTTGGGAAAAAGGAAAAATACCATTGGGCTATGGAGTCAAACCCTGAAAAGAAATGAAAAAAATGTTTGGTAGGTAGAACCTTTCAAAGGAACAAAGGATAAATTAGGTGGATGAAAAATTCAGTTTTGAATTTGTTGTAGGGGGTGAAAGAGGAAAAAGGAAACACATAATAGAATCAGAGCACCATATAGATGAATTTTGACCTAGTTAGGAAGACATGACAGAGTTTAAATTCTTTGAGTCTAGAGCACCATTTAGATGAATTATACACTCTTAAATATCAATTTAAACATAGGAAAAAATGAGATGCAAGTCGGGACAAAAGAGATACATAAAAAATATAAGAACCACACTATCATCTCATCACCATTAGAATCGTTTTAATGAAGGTTCATGACTTCTACATTTTCATTTCATTCAGATTCAAAAATTTACAATGAAGATAAAAAATACTATAGTTCTCCCAACTCACCCCCTCCCCGCCCCCCTCTTGCACCTTCAAAGTGCTCAAATATATAGATAAACACCCTTAATAAGATAGAGAAGTCGAAATACCTTGCTATCCTATGATTTTGGATCTGATTACATAAAAAAAAAGACAATTTGTAAACTACTTGTTAAAAATAGCAAATTCATTTTGTTGGAAAATAGTGGTCAAAGATAACATCATATCTCTCGAATAAAAATATATGTTACAAAACATGGAGAGGTTTTTGGAGATGAACCCTTTATTGAGAAAAATCTCTTCCAGTTTTTGAAACTTCTTCTCCATATTCTCGGGATCCACGCCCAAAGATGATGACTAAAATAGGAAAACATTAAATGATAGAATCTGGAAAAATGGGCCATAAAGATTCATTCGAATCTCTCAAACTATGAAACCTGTGTAACAAATGAGAGAGGATTTTGTTATTGGGTACGATCTTGAAAATATCTTTTTTTTTTTTTTCAAAAAACATCTCCAGTTTTTCAAAACACGATCTTGAAGTTGACTACAAAAACAATAATTTCCAGAACTTGCGTAGCGTGCTTGATTTCTTCAAAAACATTCATTTAGGTTGTGGATGCAACACTGATAGAGGCTGAAAATGACTTTTTTTTATCATCCCTCGAGCATTTCCCATTTTCCTTTAACCTTCTATGTATTACAACACTTGCGTAGTGTGAGGTCGCTAAGCAAGTTCTGTACAATGTTATTTTTCCACAAAATGTAAACTTGTTATTTAATTGCTAATTTTGTACTCAGATAGACTCTTCAAACTTGATTTAATTGATGTATATATTTGGTTACCATCTTACCAAATGAATAAATTCTTCTATAGTGGACTCAACATATGTCTAGGAGACCATTTCTAATTCATCTCGAGGAAATGTTGCTTGCCACAACTTCCCTTCTTTTCTTCCCATCAAAATATTCTCATATTGGATATTAATTGTTTCTTGTATTTTTTTTTGACCATTCATATCATCAAAGTTACCAAGTTTTATTTGAACAAGATCATTCACTGCTTGATCAACAATTCCAAAATTTTGCAGTGCAGCCACATGAACATTCTGAGCTATGTTTTAAGCATGATATTTTGATAAAAGAGATATCCAACACATTTTCAACTTTAATACTGATATGATTCATCTTGGAAAACTAGAGAAGGATATTGGAGATATCTGAGCAATGAAAAGGCTCCAATCTATCTTTGAGTAGAGAATTGATTTGATGCGTCGTGTAAATGTGACCTTCAACATTTGCGTAGCGCACTTTGCACAATGTAGCTAGTTTTTCGCTTCAAAACTCATCCAAATGGTGGTTTCAACATATGTGGAGGCTGGTCATGATTTCTAGGACAAACACCAATCATTTTCCAACATTTTTCATCTTTAAATATGCCTGCAGAATTTGCATAGCACCAGGTCACTATGCAAACTCTGTACAATGCAGTTTTCCGAAAAAGAATACTCAAAACTGGTGTATTTTCGAGGGTTTCTCAAAAAACAAAAATGGTGCAGGAATGAACCTAAATCTCATCCACCTCTACAAGTAACTCTAACTTCCCTATATATTCATCCTCAAATTTCATTCTCATATTAAGGGACATATTCTCTTTTCTACATGCCAAATATATTTTATTTGAAAATAACCCAATGACCTTGACAACATTTTATGAGACAAAACTCTTTAAAGGTACACACACACTCAATGAATCAACCTGGAATGCATTGGTCTTATCAATACCAAATCGTGACTTTGCAAACTGCTGACAAACCTCTAACCTTAGCTATGAAAATCATGGTTCTAATAACTGGCTCCAATGGGGATGATATCCTCCCTATGAGGTAGAAACGAATAGTAGACCAGGTGATTTATCCATTGGGTTGTTCCCAAGCCATATACTGTGACCTGCAACCTACAATCTATTTTGCCAACAATTTTTTCTGCAATTGAACCAAACCAAAACTAAAAATAAAAATTGAGAAATGCTGAAAGAAATGCTCGCCACATTGAGCTTATTCACACCTACATACCCTAATTGTTGAATAAAATGGAAATGAAGTGAAATCAAAATGCCAATGCAACCATGCAAGAACTTTATCCACTATTTTCTTTCTTTGCACATGCTTTATCTAAAGCCTGTTTACTGATAATTCATTCAAAACTTTATCTACAAATTCAAATCTCAAAAAATTAAAAACATTGTCACTGTTTACTGCCTCCAACAAAACTACAAATGGATCCTCAAAAACATACATAAAACAACAAGCATGTTTCACCGCTTCCACTGCATCCTTGTTTTCATGTAATTCAACTTGTTGATTTCCACAAAGAGGCTGAAAAATCTGTTGAGACTACTGGGAATAACAATCTTCTAAATCAGAAGACAGTGCTAGCTGAAATGAAACCCCTGGTGGCAAGCAATTCATATCTAATACTGATGTTGATTGACCATCATCTTCATTTCCAAGCTGGTAGTTGATCAGAGGCTGCAAATCTGAACTGAAATAAACTTCCATGTAATCAACAACATGGTCATTAAATGCATGAGAAAGTTGTTGGTCCTCTTCATTGATAACAATTTGCTCATGTAAAAAAATGTCACTGTCAATGTAGTCAGGCTTCCCTGCTTCCTCTGTTATTTCATGATTTATTTTCAGCAATCAAAATGAAGAAAAACATAATGGAAGATGATTTTCATTAGCAATTCCACTGCTTTCTTCATATTCAACATCATGCCTGGAAGATTTCTGATTTGAAACATTATAAACATTCTTCTTCAACAATTTGAAAGAAGAAAAACTTAATGGAAAAGTTCTTTCACCTGATTCAAAACTTTCTTCATTTCCTTCACTGATGTGATATGCACATTTGTCGATTTATTTGGATTGTTGAAAACAATCATTTTCAGATTTGGAAAGTGAAACTACTTGTTCTAAAAATTCAACCTCATAGTCATCATTGCACACATCATACCTAGGTTCGCAAAAAATATCTGTAATGTCATCAAACATGAAAATTGAGGCAACGACTTTTTCTTCTGCAGGCTGATCTGCAAATTCACATTCATGGTTGTCTACAAATGCATACATAAAATAGTCAGTTTCTTGCTCATGATGATATGGATCTAAATTTAAATGAGTATCAAAACAATTCAGGAGAGTAGCTTGCTCTTCAAGTTTCTCATCATTATTTGGAAACACATCCTCATGACATCCTTCAAGAAAACGTATGGCATGATCAACCTCCTGCATATTATGCACAGTCTTTGGTTCCTCAGCTTTCAATTCCTCATCCAAAATTGGATTTTGCAGCTTCTTACATGTTTGAATATTGTCTGCAACTTCCTGAGCATTATTGAACATATGTTGCAAAGACATAGACTTCCTCTCCATCATAAGAAAAGATAATTCTGAATGAGAGGTTACATAATGGAGCATGGAAGAAACTTCAGAAGGTTGGACTTCTTCAGGCAATTTATAATAAAGACTAGAAAACCTCCCACTGAAATTTAAGATGGTTTCATCTTTCATTCTTCTCATGGCATAAAAATTTGAAAGGAGTAGATCCCATGACTTTCTCTGACCCCAAAATCTACAAAAATCTTCCCTCAATTCATCCCACGAGCTAATTGATTGAGGTTGCAAATGTATGAGTCATTCTTTGGAATCTCTTGTAATGATTGAGAAAAGGTTCTCATACACACATCATCTTGTTCAATTTCCAACAGATCTATAAAATACTCAAAATTCTGAATGTGTTTTTCATCCATGATGTTCTTAAGCTCTCCATCAAATTTGGAAATATACTTGACATGCTTTGAAGGAAAATCATGAAGAATAGAAGGCAATTTTAAAGGTTTGTATCTCTGTTGAATCTTGGAAGGTGTTGGATTATGTACATGAGATGTTATATCAACTTTAGTATCTTGAGGTTCACCAACTTTTTTATGGTCATCATATGACTCAAATGAAGGATCTTGATAAAAATCAGTAAAATGTGAAGAAGATATATTCACAGTTTCAAAAGAAGGATTTTCAAATACAACATTTTGGTGCTCATTAGAACGTAACAAGTAAAAGAAAAAACCTTTAACATGCTCTGGAAAACACAAGAGGCACTTGATGAATATGAATAAAATTTCTTGAAAGAAATTTTCATTTTGATACCTGACTCTTTGTCCCTTCATATTTCTGTCAAAAGAGATCGTCCTCCAGTGGAATCCTTGAATTTCATTGAAGCTTGATTAGAGTCGCAGGTGGAAATGTACAACGTTCTTGTGTATGACCTCTATCCACCATCAAAAATCAGGTCTAAACCTTGTCATTTCTCCTAGGAAAAATGCAACTTTCGTTCCCCGGAAACGATGCCAAAATGTTAACACTCCGTAAATTTCCATGGCTATGGAGGAAAGTCATAGAGGTAACCAAAAACCAACTTACAGGATGAAAGCTATCCCTTCCAAACTAGAGAGGGCTCTCTCTTTATAGATCAGTTAATAATTGAAGGCTATCTAATCAACACAATGGCTAGAGAATTGATGAGGATAGGGTAGAAAATGGGGTTTGGTTGGGAAAAAGGAAAAATACCATTGGGCTATGGAGTCAAACCCTGAAAATAAATGAAACCAATGACTGGTAGGTAGAAACTTTCAGAGGAACAAAGGATAAATTAGGTGGATGAAAACTTCAGTTTTGAATTTGTTGTAGGGGGTGAAAGAGGAAAAAGGAAACACATAACGGAATCAGAGCACCATATAGATGAATTATGACCTAGTTAGGAAGAAAGGACAGAGTTTAAATTCTTTGAGTCTAGAGCACCATTTAGATGAATTATACTCTTAAATATCAATTTACATAGAGGAAAAAATGAGATGCAAGTAGGGACACAAGAGATACATACAAAATATAATAAACATGCTATTATCTCATCACCATTAGAATTTTTTTCATGAAGGTTCATGACTTCTTCATTTTCATTTCATTCAAATTCAAAAATTTACAATGAAGATAAAAAATACTATAGTTATCCCAACTCACCCCCCCTCCTTGCACCTTCAAAGTTCTCAAATATATAGATAAACACCCTTAATAATATACAGAAGTCAAAATACCCTTCTATCCTATGATTTTGGATATGATTACATAAAAAAGAAGACAATTTGTAAACTATTTGCTAAAAATAACAAATTCGTTTTGTTGGAAAATATGGGTCAAAGATAACATCATATCTCTCGAATCACAATATCTATTACAAAATGGTGAGAGGTTTTTGGATATGAACCCTTTATTGAGAAACACATATTCTAGTTTTTGAAAATTCTTCTCCATATTCTCGGGATCCATGCCCAAATATGATGACTAAAACCGAAAAACATTAAATGATAGAATCTGGAAAAATGGGCCGTAAATATTCATTAGAATCTATCAAAGTATGAAACCTGTGTAAAAAATGAGAGAGAATTTTTTTATTGTGTACGTTATTGAGAAAATCCTATTTGGGTTTTTCAAAAAACATTTCTGGTTGTTCTAAACATGATCTTCAAGTTGACTACAAAAACAATCATTTCCAGAACTTGCGTAGCATGCCTTGTAGACTTTGCGTAGTGTGCCTTGATTTCTTCAACAAAATTCATTTAGGTGGTGGATGAAACAATGCTATAGGATGAAAATGAATTTTGTATCATCCCTCGAGCATTTCCCATTGTCCTTTAACCTTATGTGTACTTACAACACTTGCATAGTGTGAGGTCGCTACACAAGTTCTGTACAATGCTATTTTCCCACAAAATGTAAATATGTTCTTTAATTGCTAATTTTGTACTTTGATAGAATCTGTCAGCTTGAATTAATTGATTCATATATTTTTTTACAATCTTACCAAATGAGAAAATTCGTCTATTGTGGACTCAACATATTTCCAGGAGAACGTTTCTAATTCATCTCTAGGAAATGTTGCTTGCCACAATTTCCCTTCTTTTCTTCCCATCGAAATATTCTTATACTGGATATTGATCGTTCCTTGTATTTTTTGTTGACCATTCATATCATCACGGTGAAAAATGTTTATTTTAGCAATATCATTCACTACTTTATCAACAATTCCAAAATTCTATAGCGTTTCCACATGAACATCCTGATCCATGAGCCATGTTTTAAGCATAATATTTTGACAAAAGAGATATCCAACACATTTTCGACTTTAAGATTGATGAGTCATCCTGGACATATGGATAAGGATCTTGGAGGGATCTAAGCACCGAAAAGGCTCGAATATATCTTTGATTAGAGAATTGATTTGATGCGCCGTGTAAATGTGACCTTTAGCATTTGTGTAGCGCACTTTGTACAACACAACTATTTTTCTTTTCAAAACTCACCCAAATGGTGGATGAAACATATGTGGAGGTTGGTCATGATTTCTGGACCAAACACCAATCATTTCCCAACATTTATCATCTTTAAATATGCTTGTAGAAGTTGTGTAGTGCCAGGTTGCTACACAAACTCTGTACAGTGCAGTTTTCCAAAAAACAAAACTCAAAACTGGTGTATTTTCAAGGGTTCCTAAAAAAAAATGGTGCAGAAATGAACCTAAATCTCAACCACCTTTGCAAGTAACTCTAACTTCCCTATCTCTTCATCCTCAACTTTCATTCTCATCTTGATGGACCTATTCTCTTTTCTACATGCCAATTATATTTTATTTGAAAATAACTGAATGACCTTGACAACATTTTACGAGACATAATTCTTTAAAGGTACACACACACTCAATGACTCAACTTGGACTGCATTGATCTTCTCAAGACTAGAGGATGACTTTGAAAACTACTGACAAACCTCTAACCTTAGCTATGAAAATCATGGTGATAACAACTTGGTCTTGGAACCAATTCCCAAGTTTCATTCTTCTCTATTTGATCCAATTCTTCATTCATGACATTTTTAAAGAATTCATCCTTGTTGGATTCTTCAAAACTGTTTGGTTCAATCGAAGATAAGAATTCTAGGCTCAGTTGTTCTAGTGAATGTTTTTTTTTTTCTAGTCTCAATTCCTGGATGATTCCTCTGTATTCGTTTTCTAGGTGTCTTTGGAGGTACTTGTTGTTCTTTCTCTTCTACTTCTATATGATCTTCTTCATCTTACCCTTCTATTGCTTCTTCATCCTTTTCTTCTTCCTTTAATCTATGTCCACCTGTCTCATCAACCATTACATTGATGCTTTCCAAAACTTTGTTGAGCCTTAGATTGTAACATTTGTATGCTTTCCTTGTACTTGATTAACCAACAAGTATTCTTTATGAACATGAGAATCAAACTTTCCCATTTTGTCATCTTCTCTTTTAATGTAGCATTTGCTTCTAAAAACTCTGAAGTTCTTCAAATTTCCCAGTCTTCCTTTCCATAGCTCGTAGGGTGTTTTGTCACTATTGTTTCTGAGCATTACTCTATTTTGAATGTGAACTGATATATGCACTACATGTGTCCAAAAAACATGTGTCAACTTAGAATCCATTAACATTGTTCGATCCATTTCCAGCATTGTCTTGTTATTTCTTTCGATAACTCCATTATGTTGAGGTGTCCTAGTGTTGGCACCCATTTCACATTTTTATCCTATCTTTATAAGCATCCTACACAAGTGTTTTGGAACCCTTGATTCTCATCGCAATCTTTTGAATAAAACAACACTATTATCTCGCTCATTTTCACACCTGCCTTTTTTTCACGTTTTCACGACTGCAAGCGTGAAAACCTTGGTTCGAAGTCAAGTCAATGGCATTAAAATCGTCATTGGATTATTATGGTTATTCTTGTTTATGTGGTCGTCTCATCTCTAATTCAATTATGGTCACACAGTATGCAAGACACCAAAACCTTTACTCATTTGGCATTTTTTTGTTGTTAATATGACTTCATTTTTATAAGATTGTGATGGTATTCTAATGATTGTGATCGAGTCCTTGATTCAATGGTGGTTTGATGTTCTATTTTTTTATTATCGAATTCAATGGTTTCATAACAATGCATTAACATTGTCATTAGACCCTTAGTGTAATGGTTTCTTACAACGCAAAATTTTTATGGTCAAATCTTTGGTGCGGAATTCAAATTGTTGTTTTGTTTTAAAATCATGCAAACACTATTGCTTGTGCAAATATTTGGGTCGACTTATCATGGTTTTCAATAGTTGTTTGATTGGCATTGTTTTTCACATACACCAATAGTGATTTGAATCACCATAGCACCGTTGATTGTACATTCGATATGAATGTATTGCATGGGATCGTTTCGTTCCACCACCCTCGCACACTTAGGCATTAATGTCTGCCTTGTATCTCGGGTTACCTCTGTTGGTTTTGGGGAAATCTCTGAGATTACGGTTCTATGTATGCCCTGTCCAAACCCGTGTCCATCTACCTTGCTCACTGTGTGCTCTCTCCTATGGCACCTGTGGTGTGCATAGAACCTAATGGCATCCACATGCTCCTACTATTTGACAATGCTCACGAAGACCTGGAGAATAGTGGTTGGTTAGTTTTTATCTAGAAATTTGAGGGTTTCAACCTTTCGGTCACCCAACAGTTTTCCCTCACATTCGACGGATGCAGGGCTAAGGTTGGAGACATACAACTCGAGCTAAATGAGGAATTCCTCAGCTCAGCGACGGGCTTACCAGCTAAAGGGCAGATGTGGTTTAAGAATTCAAAAGTGGACGAGGTGCCATGGCTGCTCCTATTCACATTGAGGAAGATTGTTAGTTGTGATAGAGGTATGCCTATCACTGCCCTTAACACCAGGTGGCATGATCTATTGGCAATTGTTAAGCAATTTTTGACTTGCGAAGGTCGTTATGGTTTGGTGTTTCTTTATCATCTCAGGTTGCTTATGAATTTTATAGACTACCCCCTGAATATGCCTCACTACCTCCTACACAGCCTGTATAAAATGTCCAAGCGATTTAAGCGTGAGAAGGCTGATAGAATCCTTTTCCATCACTACTTGATCAAAATCATTATTGACCATCATTTAAAGCTTAGTGGAATCTTCTAGAAGTAGAACCTTCTAAGAAGTAGCTTAGTGGAATCTTCTAGAAGTAGAACCTTCTAAGAAGTCCTCTTACATTTATTATATCTAACTACCATAGTGGGTCTTATTTTAAATATAGTGGACCTAGTCCACCTACATTGAATGACCTCCACTATTATCACCATGGGCCCTCTAGGGCCCCCCACTACCTCTAGCCACCTTACATTCCATCCCCTTATGAAAGCATTCTCCTCAACGCTTGATTGTACAACCATATACCGTGGTCCCATGGATAATTGTGGGACCACGTCAAGAAGACTCAAGAACCAAAGTCCCATGTAGAAAGGAAATCCACCATGTCAAAGTAGTCCAACCACTCATTGTAATCTCTGGTCCCATGTCCAAGTGCTCATGAACTCCCCGTAGAAGATTTTGAACCCAATAACAAACTCCAAATGATACTCCAAAGACTGACACTATCATGTGGATCCAAATAAGAAGATCCATCCACATAGGGTGGAAAAGGGTCATAAAGTAACTGGAAGGAATAATACCATCAGAATATGCGTGACCTAATGTTGGTAATTCAAGCCGACTGGACATTGATGTTCTCTACGTAAGGTGGAGTAGAGTCATCAAATAAAATATGGAAGTGGTTGTCATCCCGTAAATGACAATCATCCATATACCAATCATCACAATCGCCCTCAAATCAATACCAAGTATATCTTTCTTGATTATATTCATTCATGAGGGCCCCTCGCATAGTGAATATCTCTTGCATTTCATTCAATGAATCTTGAATACTATGAAAACTATCATTGAGGCCATGTGAGAGGCTGTCTGTGAGGCTATGTGTGAGGTTGTTTGTGAGGCCATGTGCAAATGTATCCAACTGCCATCCAATTGGGCTTTGAATGACCCAAGAATTTCTTTCTGTTTGAGAAGAAATACTAATCTGAGCACCCTCATGAACTCTCGGTCCTATAGACGCCACAAGAAGAAAACTCAAAAAATAAACCCAAGAAGCTTCGGTAGAAAATCGCTGGGTTTTTTCCTGAAAACCCTAAAAACTGCTTGAACTTAAAATGCTCTATAACTTCACTTCCTGACCAAGCCAGCTTCGATTTTTTTTTTTTGAAATTAAATGAGAAGAACTCAGATTTGTAATTTATTTTGGGCAAATTCTGCCTCCAAATTCTACAGAAATAAAACAAATCATGCTGCCGTCCACAGAAAAACCATGGAAAATTGCAGATTTTAAAACCTCAATATCTTGACCTTCGACTGCTTCTGACGATTTTTTTTTAACTTGGGTGTTTTAATGAGGAACTCAGATATACAACCCTTTTTTTTTTTTTTTTTTTTTTTTTTTTTTTTTTTTTTTTTTTTTTTTTTTTCCCCTCTTTTTCTTCTCTCCTCAAAAAATCTTGCAAAAATAAAAATATTTGCCCACAATGTTCCGCCCAAGGAAAATGCTCTCGATACCAATTTGTTAAGTACCTAAACCAGATATAAATATATATTTCAGAAACAACCAAGAATAAACCATAAATCATCTCACCATAACATTGAACACAAGAAATATCCAAAACCCCTTGAGGTAGGGTAACACCATATATTAACTTTATGGAAGGATAAGACTCCCTGCTAACTTGTTTGTACAATCACAATAATTTTCACTATGTTTCATTACATTGCCTAGACTTCTTTATATATCTCTCCCTATCTCCTAGGAACCTCTAGAGAGCCTTCAATACTTATTACATCCAACTACCATAGTGGGCCTTTATTAATATAGTGCGGGACCTAGTCCACCCTACATTGAATGACCACATTCCCATATATTAAAATGATCTACCAATAACATAACTATACCCCATTGGGTACCTCCCTAGTACCCCATATTACCCTAGGTACCCACAATCTGGTTTTAGGTAATTTAACACAGAATGAGCACTTTCCTGGCCACAAAGAAGGGAAGATTTGTTTTCTCTTTTGCAGAATTTTTCTAGGGAAAAAAGAGTACACGACTTCCGTGTTCAGATATGTGCCTATGAGCTACCTCTGGGAAAAAAAATCGATATTTGAATTCCTCTAAGAAAAATACCCACTCCCAAACAAAAATCAGCCAAACGGAGTTCGAAGTAAAGCTATGAGCATTTTCAAATTCAGCAGCTTCGTGGTTTTCCGAAAAGTCACATTTTTGGTCGTGAATCCTATTTTTTGGGTTTTTCATAGCAAGATGTATTTTATTGTGGAAATGTGATGTCCCTAGCATTGAATCATTCATTAAAAAAAGAAAATGGGGCATGGGGAGATACTTGGCCCCATTGGGTAGTTCTCAAATTGCAAGGTGATGCCATTTGTGGAAATCACTTGATTATGATGAGATGATGAGACTTTCAAATGTAGAATTTGAAAAAATATTGTCGTGACAAGTGGTCTCAAGGAGAAAATCAGATAAAGAGAGAACCAAGAGTATATTTGCAGATGGAAAAAATCTATAATACAAGTTCATGGTTGTATTCATAAAGAAAAATATCATTGTTTCTATTAACCCCAGTTGCATGCATAATTTTATCAATGTTCATTGTTTTTCATTAGATTGTAAGTTCCAATAAAGAATATTCAAAGCATGGATGTTGAGGGGGAAAAGGTTCAAATTTTTAAAGATTTGAAGATTACCATGGATAAATATGTGTTGTATTCAGATTTTATGCTATGGATATGGATGAAGTGGGATATTATTTTGGGATACTTAGATTGAATCAAGGGTACCATTAATACACGTGCAAAAGAAGTTTTAAAGTTGTGGTACAAGAAAAAAGAAAACCACAAGGATGTGTCTCTTAGTAAGAAAGATGGATCCATGGAGGCTAGCAAAGAAGTTATTACCGAGTCATAAGTTGTATCAGAGGCAGAGTCTACAGAACAAGATGAAGCAAAACTACCAAGGGGACACATAATCAGGAAGTTAAGGAGGTCATTGACTCAAAGGCACAAAGTGTCGAATATTTGAAGAAAAAGAACAAATTCCTATGCTTTGCACAGTTGTTGTATATCGCCATCCACATCATATCGAGATGCAAAAGTCATCAAGGAAAGGGCATGTGCATGAACACATTTATGCACCAGCAGGGCACCAAACAAGAAAGATAAAGACAGGGCAACCGCAACATGATGCAGAGAAAGATAAGGGTGCAAAGGTAGAAGATAGACATCATGTTCGACTTCCATTGGGATGGATGGATGGTCGTACTTGGTACCAATTGGCTACATTTCTTAGCCGTTCATATTGTATGGTTTCTTCTAATGTTTCGAGGACGAAACATGTGAAGGGGGATGGAATGTGGTATACCTAGGGAGGTAATATGGGGTATCTAGGGAGGTACCCAATGGGAATGTAGTTATGTGTTATTAGTGGAAGTCATTTAATATATGGGAATGTGGTCATTCAATGTAAGGTGGACTAGGTCCACTATATTAATAAAGGCCCACTATGGTAGTTGGATGTAATAAATGTGAGAAGGCTCTCGAGAAGGTTCCTAGGAGATAGGGAGAGCTATATAAAGAAGTCTAGGAAATGTAATGAAACATAGTGAAGAATATTGTGATTGTACAAACAAGGATTGCTTGAAGAGTTTTATCCTTCCATAAGGATTAATATATGGTGTTACCCTACCTCAAGGGTTTTGGATATTTCTTGTGTTCATGTTATGGTGAATGATTTATGGTTTATTCTTGGTTGTTTCTGAAGTATATTTACAGATCTGGTTTATGTACTTAACATCTACCCCCTGTCAAACCCTCGAACTACCCCAAAATTGACCTACCCGATACTATGGCCGACCCGTGTTCTAAAGACAATACAAATACCGTCAAGAGGCCTGTAAGGAAGAAAGGAAAAGGTGATATTGGTGTCAATAATAAGGGAAAGAAGAATGCTCGATGGATATCTAGATGTAGTCAGAACAAGCCCAAACAGAGCACTAGCCAGAAGCCTATTGTCTTGAGAGAGGATTCAGACTTTGAGATTGAATGCTTCTTGGTCGAAGAATACCCTCACTCCCATGGCCTCTGTTCTGCAGAACCCTATGACTATGTTTCCAACCTACCCCCATGCCTCAAGGATGATCCTAACTTCCTGGGAATTAAGTTTCACAATGGAACCCCTGGTATCTTGAAAGAAACCTCACCTGTAATGCCTCGGCCCGATCAACCAGTGTGTACTCAACGCAATTCTTGGCTTGAACGTTACTACACGGATGTTCCTCTGTTACAATCTAAAATTAAATCATTGGAGGAACGGGTTACTGTGTTGTCGAAAGAAAGAGACAGGATACAAGACAACGAGAAGAAACAAAAGACTATGGGTTCAATTATCTTCAGAAATGTCGAGGCAGCTACAGCCTTTGTCAACTCAAGGTTATCCTGACCGAATCCTTTTTCTACAACCCAAGTATGATTATTTCAACATCAATTTTGAATGATTTGGCTTGAATTAGCATAGCCGATTATGTTTTCTCTCAATTAGTTATGTTTCGTTTAAATAGATTCACAAACGATCCTGTTATTTTGATTTGGTTTTGAATTTTGTTTGCATTGAAGATTTTTTTGCTAAAATCAAATATTGCTATGTTTTGATTGAACCGATTTACTACAATTTTATTGCTCTTGATTGTGTCGGCTCTGATATTAGTTCGATTCAGTTCTGTTTGGTTTGATTTTGAAACGATTCTATATGTTTGAATTGGCATAGTCGTTGTGTATGCGTTGGATTAGTATCAAAGATTGGTTTGATATAGTTCTGTTAGCGTTGTTTTGATTCAACAACGATTTTGTTAAGTTATGAATTGACATAAACTATTGAGTTTGTGATTAAGTGAGTACGAAAGATTTGATGAATCGATTATAGTCTGTTTCGATTAAAATTGATTCAAAAAAGATGATTTCGTTGGTTTTGAATTATCAATACGATTATGTCTGATTCAAATTGGTAATAAAAAGTTGTGTGATAGATCGTACATATCCATGTTATCATTCGATTAACTGAACACAATTTCGTTTGTTTCAAATTGGCATAAAAGATTTGGTTACTTCTAGCGTGAATGATTTGTTTTTCTTTAAATTAATAATTAAAGATTTGTTTAATAGGTTGAATGTATTTATGTTATCATTTGGATTGGTTTAAAACGATTATGTTTGTAAATATGACCAGCTACAGAATTGTGAGATTCTGTAGCTAGTCATAAGATTTAGATTTTTGTTAATTTTACAAATAAAACATTATCTAAACTTGTTTATTCTTGTCCCCCTGCAGGTACATACAAATTTCAATGGCAAATTGGACATGCTGTGGCAGTTTAGAACATGCTTTTTATGATATAGTTTTGTTTTAAGTTGTTAAGTCATAGGCAGAAATAGACACTTGGGAGATTGTTCCCAGATTTTTGTAAGCAATTTTTGATAATTCCCACAGGGATGTTTTACCCTGTGGCCTTTATATACTCATTTATTTTTGTAATGAACCCATCACTGTTGGGAGAAAATAGACTATGGATTTATGATGATACAGACTCGAATGGAAGTGGATATGTTGTAACAGCTTTAGCTTTCAATTTATCATACTTTCGTTCAGCTTTTGTGCATTTCAATTTGTGATCAAGTTATTGACTACTTTAGATATCAAGACTTGTTACAGGTTAATGCGTTGTGATTCAAATTCTGTCCATATCTGATGTATCTCATTTTTTGTTTTGTACGACAATCATTATGTTTGAATTTAATTAACAAAAGGTTTATATTCTTAATTAAATGAACTGTTCTGTACAGATCTTCGCACAGGAATTTATCTAAATGTGATGATTTGTAAACTTTAAGATTGCTGTCGTTTTATGTCTTGTTTGTTCTGCCATTTGTATTTAAAGAGAAATGTTGCTTCATGTTTACAAGAATCTTGTTGAAAATCTAGTACGGGTTTCCTCCCACTGAACAACTAAATCAAGTACTGAGCATAGGACAAATAGGAAGCGTTACTTCAGGTTAGTTTGTTATTTGCAATTTAATAATTAATAAGTTCGCGAATTCTCAGTAGTGTAGATAGATATATAGTTCAGTTTTATAGTACAAATTATTATTTTAATTACTCAGTTTAGATAGTTTTCATTTCACTCCCTTCTCATAAAAATTATAAAAAATAAAAAATAATAGTTTCGCTGTCATTTTACAAATGATTTTGCAAGTTTTAATTAAACTTTGCCTTCTGTAAATAATGTGCATATGTAATTGAGATTTAATTTTATTTATAGCTGAACTTTTAATTTCATAGAATTGTTATCGTATAATATTAGTAAGTAAGCTGTATATATATATATTTCAGATTTGTATATAGTTTGTTGTAGTTGCTTTTTCCACTTAGATTAGTTTCTTTAGTTTAGTTTTTTTTTTATTTCATTTTCTTAGGACTTAGATCGGCCAACGGAGCCGCTAAACCCGTCGGGTTGGATCATCCCAAATGAATTGGGTTATTTAGACAACCCCGGACCGAAACCACTCCTCCAGTTGACGAGCGTGCAATTTCGCCCGTCAACAAATGGCACTAGAAGGAGGGCCTGTAAATTATTAATGGCACGAGGTGGTCGTAAGACTTCTCCACCACCTAACCGCTCACCTATAGTGACAATAAGTCACTCAAATGACAACATCCCCCCTCAAACAACAACCACATCAAACGACGATCTACGAATCACAGTTGAACCAACAACCCCAAATCCTATAGGTGGTGACGTACAAGAGATTGTACGCCAATCTCTCTTAAGAACACATAGTGCCTTCACCCGTTTAAGGCAACCAAATCGACCTCTGGACCAACCTTTACATTTCTATGATATCAGAGAATAACTTGGAGGCACTAACCTCACTTTAAACCCTACAGATCCAATCCTCACTCCTGCTACAGGAGGAACTGGAATACCACCCTCACCACCTCCATCATCCCCTTCTTCTTCTGGAGAAGACTCCTATGATGAAGGTAGTTACCCTTCTCAACCTTCCACACTGCCTACACCAATGGCCAACCAGAACAATCCTGCCAGACCTTGGCTCGACCAGGATGAAGTAGCCATACCCGGGCCTCAACATCCCTTACCCAAACATCTAAAGAAGTGGCTTCCCAAGTTTGACCCTGACTCTAAACAAATCGCAGAAGATCACATTAAAATTTTTATGTTAGCCATTAGACTCTGTAATGTTGAGCATGAAGATGTAGTCTATAGGTTGTTCCCTTATACTTTCGAGGGAAATGCCTCTACTTGGTACTTTTCCCAACAACCCCATACCATCGTGTCATGGGAGAAGTTCGAATCCTGCTTTCTTGAGAAGTTTGGAGACGATAAGTCTCCAAAAGTTCTAGTTATGGAGCTTTCTAGCTTAAGAATGAACCCTAAAGAGAAAATCAAAGAATTTAACCAAATATTCTTAACACTTAAGAACCGAATCCCTACGGATTCGATGCCTACCGAGAATCTTATCATAGCATACTATACTAAAGCCTTGCATCAAAGTATAACCATTTGGGTAAAACGATCTAATAAATCCACATTGTTAGAGGCCTTCGAAGAGGCCAGCCAGATTGAAAAAGACATCCTTGGTTTAAAGGACACTACTAGCAACGAAACAGAGACTAGTTCATCTTCCAAAAAGAAGATCTAAATCCTCCCTAGACCTGCTCAAAATAAAACACAACCTGAAAGCTCGGATTTAGAAAACCTAACTAAAGTCGTTCAAAAACTATCAAATCAAGTTATATATTTGAAAAGGACGACCAAAGAAGCCTCTTCGAGAAAAGGGCCTTACAAACCCCCGTTCAGGAAGCCTTTTCCCACCAACCGACCTAATCCAAATACAGAGGGCCTTAATCTAGAAAGTCTGCAATACGCCCTTCAAACAATTCTAGAAGCCCAAGATAACTTGGTGCCTCCTGAGATTCCTGAGGAGGTAGTTGAACAAGAGACAGTTGAAGAAGAAGAATCTTCTCCGAACATTTTTGGACACTTCTCGGATAGCATTTTTCAAGCTAATTTCGAGACAGTACACCCCTACAATACTAGGAGTAAGACAACAATCAAACCTTCTTCCGAAAACACTACGAATTTGCCCCCAAAACAATCTAAACCAGCTGAGAATAAACAGAGTCATGTAAACCCCAACTTAGATTATGATTTAGTTGAAGCTCTAAAAAAGTTAAGGGATAACATTTCTATTTATGAATTATTAAAATTTTCGTTTCTGCTACAAATTTTTTTACAGAACATCGCAGAGAATAGAAAAAATGGCAATTCAAGCAGTAACAAGGTTGTTCCAAACAAAGTTCCTCAGAAGATTTCCGTTAAGAATAATCTCGATCCTCACGATAAAGGAAGCCTTCCTATAAATAATGTAACAAATGTAGATAAATTAGCTTTAGAGACTGCGAGTAAAAAGCCACAAGCTTCCACCCTTAGTACTCGCAGAAATGTACCTCCATTTTTGTTAACTTTTGAAATCTTTAATAGGAACGTGCACAATTGTATGGTATATTCAGGAGCATCATCCAATGTAATGCCATGGTCTATGTGTCAGAAGATTAATGCTGAAGTTGAACCATCCACTTTAAAAATCATCCAACTTGATCGAACTAGTGTTAAAGTCGTAGGAGAATTAAGGAATGTACTTATAAGATTATTGTCTAACCCCAAAGTTCATCAAGTGATTGATATTATTTTTGTGGATATTCCAGAAGTTTATGGTTTGTTTCTAAGAAGAGACTGGTCAGAGAAGCTACAGGACTATTTCGCGATGGATTGGTCCCACCTATGGCTACCCGAGAACGACAAGCCCAACAAGATCAAGGTAAATCGTGAACGCTACCTAAAGCTCACAGTCATAGATTTAAACGATCCCAATGAGCCATTTACACCTTCTGCCGATTCACCCAAAATACAAGGGATGGATACCTTTTTCAGAAATTTCATGGCCAAGACTTCAGCTATCACCAACCCAGAACAACAGTCTGAGATTGTAGCATATGTGCAGCCAACAGTTTCTACACAATGGTCTCATGCACCCGATAAAAATCAAATTTGGTCTCTTTATTTTGATGGATCAAAGTCCAAGGAAGGAGTTGGTGCGGGCTGTGTTATTATTGATCCAACAGGTAACAAAACCCTGATTGCATGTAGGCTATAATTTGAATGTACTAATAACACAACAGAATATGAGGCTTTATTGCAGGGCCTCAGAAAATCTTTAGATATGAACATTCAAAATCTGATTGTCTTTGGTGATTCATAAGTTGTGGTTAGACAGGTAAGAGATTCTATCCACTGTCTGTCTCCGCATCTTAAAATCTACCAATCTGAGGTATGGAATTTAATGAATAAGTTTTCTGCTTTCAATATAAATTCTATTCCTAGATTGAATAATTCTGAAGCTGATCTATTAGCTAATGTAGCTTCCAAACTCTTTCCTGCAGAAGGCTTGTCCCCGAATGCATTCTCCGTCGAACTGTTGTTTAGGCCATCCGTTCCTGACAACATCATGAATTGGAGAGTTTTCAACGACGATCAACAGATTATTAGCTTCCTGCATATGGAAGAAACATTTCAAGGCGTGGTGATCGATGAATTTACTCATGATGACAATTTGCACAATTTCACGGTAATACCAGATCCAAGATCTCCTGAATATTCATCGGACATGGTAAATTCGATTCCTAAATCTGTAGTTAGATTAGAGAAATTTTACGATCTTCAAGATAAATTCAAAAAATCGGTCAACTGTAAAACCAATAGTTCCTCGTTATCGTATGAAAAAGTAAACTTGGGAACTAATGACAATCCACAGTGCATTAATTTAGGGGTGGGGTGTTCTGAACAAGAGAAATCCGCATTTATTAAATTGTTTAAAGAATTTAAAGATGTTTTTGTGTGGACGTATGATGACCTTAAAAATTTCGACGCAAACGTCATACAACACGTCATTCCTATGAAACCCCAAACCTTACCCTTTCAACAAAAGTTAAGAAAAATGCACCCTAAGCTCAAACCGACCGTCAAAAAAGAATTAAATAAACTCCTAAATGCTAAGATAATTTTCCCAGTTAGGCACACGCAATGGGTTTCTAACCTTGTTCCTGCCCAGAAGAAAAGTGGGGAAATCCGACTATGCGTCGATTTCTGAAACCTTAATAGAGTGTCTGATAAAGACAACTACCCTGTCCCACCCATGGAACAGATCCTTCAACAGGTATCTGGTTCTGAGAGACTATCCTTATTGGATGGTTTTTCAAGGTACAACCAAGTCCTGATGTCTCCTCCAGACCAACTTAAAACTACCTTCCGCACTCCATGGGGCACCTATGCTTACAGGAAAATGCCCTTTGGACTGATTAATGTTGATGCCACTTTCCAGAGAGCGATGGACATCGCTTTTTGAGGTTTAATCAATCAATCTGTCTTAGTTTACTTATATGATGTTACTGTATTTTCAAAAAACAAAACTGATCATCTAGCTCATTTAAGAGCCATTCTACAACGATGTCGTAAATACGATATTTCCTTAAATCCTAAAAAATCTATCTTCACAGTAGAACAAGGTAAACTCTTAGGATTTATTGTGTCAAACTTCCCCCTCCCTCATCCAAAAAGTCTATGTAGTCTTTCTTAGGCCAGATAAACTTTGTCAGGAGATTCGTCCTCAGTTTCTCCGAGATGGTGAGACCTTTACAGAATTTAATTAAGAAAGACGTACAATATCATTGGGGACCCTTAGAAAATCAAGCTTTTAACTCAATAAAAAAATCCATAATAGATGCTCCTTCTCTCATGAGCCCTGAATTTTTGCAAGACTTCACGCTCTACACATTTGCTTCTGACCACTCCTACATTGCCGTCCTAACTCAAAAGAACGTTGAAAACAATGAAGTACCCATTGCCTTTATGAGCTCTTCTTTCAAAGGCACGGAACTTAATTACCCAGTGGTAGATCAACAAGCCTACGTTGTTTTCAAAGAAGTCAAGAATTTCCGATCTTATCTTTGGAAATCTAGGACAAAAATTATTGTCCCTTACCCAGCCGTCAGGAATCTGTTAGTGCAGAAAGAATTAGGTGAAAAGAGGGCGAACTGGGTTACTTCCTTGCAGGAATACGACATAGAAATTACCCTAGCTCAAATAGTGAGAGGCCAAGGCCTGTGCAAGTTAGTTGTTGATTCAGCAGGAAGACATCAACAAGAAAACGATACGTCAAACCTAGGACAACACAATCAAAATGCAATCTGCTGTGCACAAAACTCTGCCAGTCCATGGTATGACGATATAAAATTCTTTCTTGAACATGGGTCAGCCCCCCGTCACCTGGATCCCACTAAAAGAATAGAATTAAGATTAAAATCTGCCTCCTTTCATTTGATTAATGGTATTATGTTTCATCAAAATTTTGATAGAGTACTAATGAGTTGTCTTGATAAAGATGAAGCAGAAAAAGTCTTACTAGAATTGCACGCAGGAGAAGCTGGTGGGAATTTCGGTGGTGACATCACTGCCCATAATGTTTTGAGGGTTGGTTATTACTGACCCACACTTTTTAGAGACTCCCATGCCTTGTGTCGCAAGTGTATTATTTGTCAAAAAGCATCAGGGTGGTTACAGAAACCAGCATTTCCTTTATATCCTGTCTCAGTAGACTCCCCTTTTCAGCAGTGGGGTCTTGATATTATAGGTCCAATCAATCCGCCATCCTCACAACAACATAAGTTTATCATAACAGCCACATATTACTTCACCAGGTGGTCTGAAGCTGCCGCATTAAGAACTGTGAATACCAATCAGGTAATTGCCTTTTTAAATTCAAATATTACTACTTGTTTTGGTATCCCTGACTGTTTAGTATTCGATAACACTTCTTATTTTTTGTCTCTTGAGATGAGTCAGTTCTCTCTAGAAAAAGGAATTAAATTGAAGTATTCTACCAGCTACTACCCCTAGGGCAATGGATTGGCAGAATCAACAAATAAGAATCTGATTAAAATCATCAAGAGAACGGTATCTGAAAATCACAAAAACTGGCATAACGCTCTGTTAAACGCAATCTGGGCTGATAGGGTAACACCAAAAACTACTGTAGGTAACTCTCCCTTCTTTCTCGTCTATGGTAGAGAAGCAATTCTGCCACCACATATTATTCTTCCTTCACTATAGTTGTCACATAAAATACAAGAAGAAGACTGTCCCCCTTTGGAGAACTGAATTAACGCTTTAATGAAACTAGAAGAGGTAAGAGCCCAAGATAAATGTAAGTTAGATCAGCATCAACTAGTGGTCAAAAGATGGTTTGATGCAAACTTTGCCTCTGATAGGAACTTCGAAGTAGGTGACCTTGTCTTGAAATGGGACAAACCGCATGAGGGAAAGGGAGAGCACATGAAGTTTCAAAATTTATGGCTTGGACCATTTTTAATTGCTGAGAAATTTAGTCCCAGCTCTTTCTGATTACAGAGTCTAGAGGGACAGCCAGACACCTATCCGATGAATGGCCAAGCTCTGAAACGATATTTCGCTTGGTGACAACCCTGTGTATACTGTGTAAATATTTTTCTTTTGTTTTCTTTTCTTTTACTATTTTGGTTTTGATTTTTCCCTTTTCACTTATCAGTTTTTGTTTTTAGAAATACACATACCTGATTTTTGAACTGTTCAGACAAAGAAAATAGAAAATTCTTTCACTGAAATGATTGCTAAAAAATTGTCTAAACATCAATTATAATACTTTTGAAATTTACTGCCATGTTGAGAAAAGACTGTTGTTTGAAAGAAGTTAACTGATTTCGATCTGTGAGTTAAGCATGTCACGATCATCCATTATCTTCTCACGTTGTCCCTGTTCCTTAAGGGAACGACTCAGAATGATATCTCCCTGCCTTAGAAATTTGGTCTGTAAACAAACCATCTCTGAATCTTAATGAAGGACAGTTTTAAACAAAAAATTCTTTCAAGGTCTGTAAAAATAAAATAAAAATATGTCTAAAATATCATAATTTTTAGCGTCACCCCGCTCAATTTTATATCTTTAAAACCATATAAATCATTAAAAGAGATGTGGGAAGTGCTTGTAAACCCATCGGGACACTGAACAGGTTTGTTGGCGTGGGTAAATGCATGCATGACGCCAAGACAACTTCGTCGGGGTACTGAATAGGCCTGCTGGCAGCAAAGCAATGTCGAGTATATGAAAATTTGCAAACATGAAATCTCTTGACCTTTAAATGTCCTTTATTTTGAGCTGGAACGTCTTGGCAGGATACGGATATCAGAGTGGGTTAAATGGCAACCCTTTCGAGGCTATGAACGCCTGCTGGCAGCAGTGGCTCTGTCAACAGTATTGGAGATTTTATCTTTAATATCGTGGCTCGCTTGGCTTAAGACTGTTATCAGTTTTCATCCTTTAAACACTGTTGGAATATTTGATTAATGATGATGTTTAAACAATTTTCTGGTTGTTTTTGAGTTAGAATTATTCTCATTATCATGATCTGAATTTGTTCTTTTGGCAGAGATAACTGCTTGTACCAGTGTGTCACCATTGTTGGCAGCCATTTCACATTTTTATCCTATTTTTATAAGCTTCCTACACAAGTGTTTTGGAACCCTTGATTCTCATCTCAATCTTTTGAATAAAACAACACTATTATCTCGCTCATTTGCACACCTGCCTTTTGTTCACGTTTTCACGACTGTAAGAGTGAAAACCTTGGTTCGAAGTCATGTCAATGGTATTAAAATCGTCACTGGATTATTATGGTTATTCTTGTTTATGTGGTTGTCTCATCTCTATTTAAATTATGGTCACACAGTTGGCAAGACACCAAAACCTTTACTCATTTGGCATTTTTTTGTTGTTAATATGACTTCATTTTTATAAGATTGTGATGGTATTCTAATGATTGTGATTGAGTCCTTGATTCAATGGTGGTTTGATGTTCTAATGTTTTTGATCGAATTCAATGGTTTCATAACAACGCATTAACATTGTGATTAGACCCTTAGTGCAATGGTTTCTTACAACGCAAAATTTTTATGGTCAAATCTTTGGTGCGGAATTCGAAACATTGTTTTGTTTTAAATTCATGCAAACACTATTGCTTGTGAAAATATTTGGGTTGACTTATCATGGTTTTCAATAGTTGTTTGATTGGCATTGTTTTTAACATACAGCAATAGTGATTTGAATCACCATAGCGTCATCGATTGTACATTCGATATGAATGTTTTGCATGGGATCGTTTCGTTCCACCACCCTCGCACACTTAGGCATTAATGCCTGCCTTGTATCTCGGGTTACCTCTGTTGGTTTTGGGAAAATATCTGAGCTTACGGTTCTGTGTATGCCCTGTCCAAACCCCTGTCCGTCTACCTTTATCACTGTGTGCTCTCTCCTATGGCACATGTGGTGCACATAGAAACTAATGGCATCCAAACGCTCCTGCTATTTGACAATGCTCGCGAAGACCTGGAGAATAGTGGTTGGTTAGTTTTTATCCAGAAATTTGAGGGTTTCAACCTTTCGGTCGCCCAATAGTTTTCCCTCATGTTTGATATATGCGGGGCTTAGGTTGGAGACATACAACTCGAGCTAAATGAGAAATTCCTCAGCTCAACTATAGGCTTACTAGCTAAAGGGAAGAGGTGGTTTAAGAATTCAAAAGTGGACGAGGTGCCATGGCCGCTCCTATTCACATCCAGGAAGATTGTTAGTTGTGATAGAGGTATGCCTATCACTGCCCTTAAGACCAGGTGGCATGATCTATTAGAAATTGTTAAGCAATTTGTGACTTGCGAAGGTCGTTATGGTTTGGTGTTTCTTTATCATCTCAAGTTGCTTATTCATTTTATAGACTACCCCCTGAATATGCCTCACTACCTCCTACACAGCTTGTATAAAATGTCCAAGCGATTTAAGCGTGAGAAGGCTGATAACAGCCTTTTCCATCACTGCTTGATCAAAATCATTATTGACCATCATTTAAAGCTTAGTGGTGACTGTTGGCAAGCCTTCCTATCAAGGAATGGCTTTTACACTCCCGAATATGTCCAAATGGACAAGGTTGTGGTCACTGAAACCCTTGTTGGGCCTATCATGCCACCTCACACCCTTTTACCCCCTGTCAAACCCTTGAACTTCCCCAACATTGACCTACCCGATACTATGGTCGACCCGTGTTCTAAAGGCAATACAAAGACCTTCAAGAGGCCTATAAGGAAGAAAGGCAAAGGTGATACTGGTGTCAATAATAAGGGAAAGAAGACTGCTTGATGGATATCTAGATGTGCTCGGTACAATCCCAAACAGAGCACTGACCAGAAGCCTATTGTCTTGAGTGAGGATTCAGACTCTGAGATTGAACGCTTCTTGGCCAAAGAATACCCTTACTCTCATGGCCTCTGTTCTACAGAACCCTATGACTACGTTTCCAACCTACCCTTTTGCCTCAAGGATGATCCTTACTTCCCGGTAATTAAGTTTCACAATGGAACCCCTGGTAGCTTGAAAGAACCCTCACCTGTAATGCCTCGACCCGATCAACCAGTGTGTACTCAATGCAATTCTTGGCTTGAACGTTACTACACGGATGTTCCTCTTTTACAATCTAAAATTAAATCATTGGAGGAATGGGTTACTGTGTTGTCGAAAGAAAGAGACAGGCTACAAGCCAACGAGAAGAAACAAAAGACTACGGGTTCAATTGTCTTCAGAAATGTCGAGGAAGCTATGGCCTTTGTCAACTCAAGGTTATCCTAACCAAATCCTTTTTCTACAACCCAGGTATGATTATTTCAACATCAATTTTGAATGATTTGGTTTGAATTAGCATAGCCGATTATGTTTTCTCTCAATTAGTTATGTTTCGTTTAAATAGATTCACAAAAGATCCTGTTATTTTGATTTCGTTTTGAATTTTGTTTGCATTGAAGATTTGTTTGCTAAAATCGAATATTGCTATGTTTTGATTGAACCGATTTACTACGATTTTATTTCTTTTGATTGTGTCGGCTCTAAGATTAGTTTGATTCAGTTCTGTTTGTTTTGATTTTGAAACGATTATGTATGTTTGAATTGGCATAGTCATTGTGTATGTGTTGGATTGGTATCAAAGATTGGTTTGATATAGTTCTGTTAGTTTTTTTTTTATTCAACAACGATTTTGTTAAGTTCTGAATTGACATAAACTATTGTGTTTGTGATTAAGTGAGTACGAAAGATTTGATGAATCGATTATAGTCTGTTTTGATTAAAATTGATTCAAAAAAGATGATTTCGTTGGTTTTGAATTATCAAGACGATTCTGTCTGCTTCGCATTTGTAATAAAAAGTTGTTTGACAGATCGTACATATCCATGTTATCATTCGATTAACTGAACACAATTTCATTTGTTTCAAATTGGCATAAAATATTTGGTTACTTCTAGTGTGAATGATTTGTTTTGCTTTAAATTAGTAATTAAGGATTTCTTTAATAGGTTGAATGTATTTCTGTTATCATTTGGATTGATTTAAAACGAATCTGTTTGCAAATATGACCAGCTACAGAATCGTGAGATTCTATAGCTAGTCATAAGATTTAGATTTTTGTTAATTTTACAAATAAAACGTTATCTAAACTTGTTTATTCTTGTCCCCCTGCAGGTACCTACGAATTTCAATGGAAAATTGGACATGTTGTGGCAGTTTAGAACATGCTTTTTATGATATAGTTTTGTTTTATGTTGTTAAGTCATAGGCAGAAATAGACACTTGGGAGATTGTTCCCAGATTTTTGTAAACAGTTTTTGATAATTCCCACAGGGATGTTTTACCTTGTGGCCTTTATATACTCATTTATTTTTGTAATGAACCCATCACTGTTGGGAGAACATAGACTATGGATTTATGATGATACATACTCGAATGGAAGTGGATCTGTTGTAACAGCTTTAGCTTTCAATTTATCATACTTTCGTTCTGGTTTTGTGCATTTAAATTTGTGATCAAGTTATTGACTACTTTAGATATCAAGACTTGTTACAGGTTAATGCGTTGTGATTCAAATTATGTCCATATCTGATGTATCTCATTTTATTTTTTTTCTGTACGTCAATCACTCTGTTTGAATTTAATTAACATAAGGTTTATCTTCTTAATTAAATGAACTGTTCTGTACAGATCTTCGCACAAGGATTTATCTAAATGTGATGATTTGTAAACTTTAAGATTGTTGTCGTTTTACGTCTTGTTTGTTCTTCCATTCGTATTTAAGGAGAACTGTTGCTTCCTGTTTACAAGAAGCTTGTGGAAAATCTGGTGCGGGTTTCCTCCCACCAAATAGCTAAATCAAGTACTGAGCATAGGACAAATAGGAAGCGTTACTTCAGGTTAGTTTGTTATTTTCAATTTAATAATTAATAAGTTCGAGAATTCTCAGTAGTGTATATAGATATATAGTTCAGTTTTATAGTACAGATTATTATTTTAATTACTCAGTTTAGATAGTTTTCATTTCACTCCCTTCTCATAAAAATTATAAAAAATAAAAAAATAATAGTTTCGTTGTCATTTTACAAATGATTTTGCAAGTTTTAATTAAAATTTTCATTCTGTAAATAATGTGCATATGTAATTGAGATTTAATTATATTTATAGCTGAACTTTTAATTTCATAGAATTATTATTGTATAATATTAGTAAGTAAGTTGTATATATATATTTCATATTTGTATATAGTTTGTTGTAGTTGCTTTTTCCACTTAGATTAGTTTCTTTAGTTTAGCTTCTTCTTTTTTCATTTTCTTACGACTTAGATCAGCCAACGGAGCCACTAAACCCATCGGGGTGGATCATCCCAAACGACTTGGGTTATTTAGACAACCCCGGATCGGACCCACTCCTCCAGTTGACGAGCGTGCAATTTCTCCCGTCAGCACCTAGCAACGAAGAATTACCTTTTTATTCCATGCTTGCTACAGAAATCCATAAATTTCTTTGAAGTAAACTCTCCTCCATTGTTCGATCTCAAACATTTGATTTTTGAATCCATTTAATTTTCAATCATTTCCTTGTGTACCTTGAAGTTTTCAAATGCTTATGATATCTTCTTGAGAAAACAAACCACAAATATCCTTGTATAATCATCAACTGATAACATAAAGTATTTATCACTTTTTAAACCTTTTGTTCTAGTTGGTCCAACTAGATCACTATACACAATTTCCAGTGGTCTTGTTGTGGATTATTCCTTTGATTTGAACCCAGTCTTTGTTTTCTTTACTTTTTGACAATGTTTGCATCATGTGTTGGTTGGCTTTGTGATCTGAGGAATTTATATGAATGCTCCTTTTTGCTAGATTTGACGAGGTTGTCAAATTTTATGTGACCCATTCTTCTGTTCCATATCCAACCTTCATATTCCTTTCCTAGAAAACACTTTTCATTTCCAATTTCACTTAATACATATATGTTTCCTAAAGTTTTTACAACTGTTGCAACCAATTTTCCCGAATCTTATTTTCTTATCTCACACTTTTATGAATCGAACATAAGTTTGTGACCTTGGTCACACAATTGACTTACACTTAGAAGATAATGTTTCATATCTTATACTGGTAGAAATGTTTCTTCCTTGGTATTCTTGTTTCCAATTCTGACTGTTCCCTTTCCAATTATTCTAGTTGAGTCTTCATTTCCAAAGGAGACTGATCCATCTCTTTCCTTTATCAATGTTAGAAACCTATATTCTTCACCTGTCATGTGCTTTGAGGAGCCAATGTCAACATACCAACCATGTTTCTTGTGTTTATCTTGTAGAGCGAGTGTGCATTCTTCATTGTTATTATGATTCTATTTTCTTATCCATATTTTCTACAGAGGTTCCTATCTACGACTGTTGTTACTTTGGTGTGATTCTCTAGGAGGGACTGTCATTATACAATCTTTGGACATGTGTCCAAATTTGTTTCACTTGTATCATTCCAATTCAGTGCTCAGTGATTCAAACTTGTTGTAGCTTCCTATATGTGTTTCACTAGGCCCTCTTGGATAACCATTTTTTTGCATGACATTCAAAGTTGTTTCTATTCCTGCTATTAGCTATGCAATTTACATCTTTATGTCCAAAATTATTACATGTATAATTTTGTCACACTAAATTGCCTTGGGTCTTTTAGTTTTTTTTTTATCCATTTTAAGCCTTAGATTTTAAATTTTTGTTAAAAGTTTCATCCCTTTACAAGTTATTGATTGGTATGACCCCTTAGATGATTCAAGTTTTGAGTCATAGCTCTAGTTTGATCCTCAAATTGATTTTTGGTCTTAGAACCATTTTAGGTCATGAATTATTGTTTGGTCCCCTTCATGACTTGTCCCTAGGTCGATCCCTCCCATGACTAGACTGATGTGCCAAACCTTTCTCCTCACTCATGACTTTATAGGCATGCCTCATTGTCCTTGCTTACCTATCCAATAATTTTTTAAATTGGAGCGTTGCCCATTCATCAGGAAGTTCCGTAGAGCCTTTCCCTTTTATCATACTTCCACCTCGAGTCATGATTTCCATGACTGATGTCATGCTCCTTGTTTTCAGTGCCAGGAGTTATTTAAATATTCCTTCAATATCTTGCATTTACAAGCCCTGGTAACAGTTTATAATTTTGAAAGACTCAACAGTGATGCGTTGCAACAATTCACAAGTTCTGATCAGAAGACAATAAGGCAACCAAATCTGAGGCTGAAGTAGGTTTGAGGGTCGAATTTTCTCCATCTCATCCTGAGATATCATTGAAGATTCAAACAGGTGTCTACTCCATAGGTATCCCGTGTTGCCTCCTATGCATATTAATTTTCACAAGAAATTTGCACTTGGAGTTTGGTTTGCTAAGCTTGCACAGTTGTAAGGGACTTGTTTTTGCATGATTTCCTTGCCCTTTCTCTTTTTTAGACCTGCAAAGTTCATTTCTTGTATCTAATTCTAAATTACTGCTTCCTTCCTTAGCCATTGAAATTGCAAGATCTTAAATAGCCTACCCTCTACGTATGCGTTGCGCTACCCGGAGGCGCTGCTTAAACCCTCTCTGCCTCCCCTACTTCCTTTCATCTTGGAGTTAATCCTTTTTACTCAGTTGCAAACAACCAATTTTTTATTACCCCCTCACTATCTACACTCTCAAATACATGTACAAGTCTAAGGGTGTAATTCCCACAGTCAAGCTTGGCTTACTAGCACCAGTCTGTCTCAAAAGGTCAACCTTGTACATTTGGGGCTTCAAGGCCTTCCTGGTTATTACTATCCCATAAGCCTTTTAAAAATTTCTCATTCTAATCCATGGAGACTCCTCAATTGAGGAAGACACACAAATGTGGCAAGGTGGTTAGGACAAAACCTGTGGACATGAATATTTTTGATACAGATCCCATGGAAAGAGAGGTCTTTCAAAGAGTGGGTTGCCTCTCTTTCTTCCAGAATATGCAAAAAGGACATCCAGAGGTAGAAAGACAATTTGCATTACACTTTGATGGCAGGAAAACCAAGGTTGGGGATTTGGAATTTGAGGTGACTGAATCCTCTATCTCAGTTGCAACAAGAATTCCCATTATAGGTGAAAAGTTCTTCAAAGCCATGGATTTGAATTCATTCTATGCCAAATATCTCTTTAAACCAGAATATCAAGCCAATGATTTGTCTAAAAGTATGCCAAGGAGTCAATTGATTGAACAGTTTGACAGAATATTGAAGATCATACAGAGATATTTTACATGTGAAGGGAGATTTAAAACATTGTACCAGTACCATGTAAGTTTGTTGCTACATTTTACTGGTAAGGTTGAGATGAATATTCCCTATTACTTGTTAAGGAGTATAGGTAATATGTCATACATGATACAAGACAAATCTAAGGATGTGGATTCTATCATTTTCCACTCTGGATTGATCAGAATGCTAGTCTCTGAGGAATTGGGTAAGAAAGAGATTTCATGGGAGCATTTTGTTGTTACTTATCATTTCAAGTTGGATCTAGCATCAACTCCTCAATCACAAAAGTCAAGTCCTTTATCACCCACTAGTGCTAGTAAAGCAGGGACCAGTAGGAAGAGAAAGGGAAGAGCCTTTGTTCAAGTTTTAGAGGTTAGCAAGCAGGTCACAACAGCTGAGGAGGAAGAATGTCCTTCCCCACAAAGATATTTTTCACCACCTCCTCCACCAGGGTTAGAAGAGGTGCCTTATTCTACCAAATCTACATACAAGAAAGGGAAGAAGTGTTACACATTATTTTCATCACCCTCTTGATCATTAATGATGTAAACCTATCTATTTCCTTGAGAGAGGTCAGTGGCCTGAATTCCTGAAGAAAGAAGGGAGAAGAACTTTCCTTGAGAGAAGAAGTTGTGTTTTCCTCTGCAAAAACCCTATTTTGGAGGATTTCTGCAGGCTGCACCATAGCTAGGGTGCATAAATTCCTGATTTCCACAGGCTGCACTCTAGCTAGGGCACGAAATTTCCATAGGCTGCACTATATCCAGGTTGTGGCGACCTTTGTACGTGGGAAAAATGAGCATTTTATCAATGCTTCTAGAAGGCGAAGCTTCTATGGTGAGGTGGCCTTCGAGTGGTTTGGATCTTACTCGCTTTCATGATTTAGTGGGATCATCCTAACCTCCTCACCTTATCCTCTTCATCTTATAAGAGGAGAGGAGCTCTCATTGAGAAAGTTAGCTTGCTTGGGTTGGAAAGTTCTTGAGCTTTCGAGATTGGTTGGATTTGGCTTGGAATTATTAGCTTGGTTAGAGTGACTTTGAGCTTTTCTTTTGTCAATATATATGTCAGATCTATAGTATTATAATTCTTGGATCAAAAGTGTGTGGGAATCAAGGAACTGTTGGAAGGAACCTTACGACATCAAGGCATCTGGTTGTAATCTCTCTTCCTATTATTAATATAATACAGTGGCATGTTTCTTTCCCATAGAATTATCTTTATTTTATTACATAATTCCTTGATCATATGCATAGGTTGTCATTGAATATTCTCTCTCTACTTTCACTTTGGTTGGTTTGTGTCTCACCGCAGGATCAATATCACAAGAGCACCGAAGTGAAATAGGAACAACAAAGACAGAAGGAAGTGTCACTTGAAGGTATGTCACTCATACTTTCTTTGATGATAGATTCGATTATTAGAGCCTAGGGAAAGCACCATGTCCTGTCGTGTTTTGTTCTATATCTAGGTGGATCTAGGGGGATTGGTCTATGTCCTCATTCACCGATTTACCCATTAAAAAAATTGGTGACACCACTGGTGACCTCTTTGGTAGGGATATTGGAGCCTCGGTCGATCCCACTCTCTCGTTAAAGAGTGCAACCCAAGCGGTCGTTTCGTTTCCACCCGTCGATCCCATTCTACCCTTGGAGAATGAAACCCAAGTGGTTGATCTATTCTCATCATCGGTCGATCCTACTCTCTCACTCAAGAGGAAACCTGATACTACCCACGTTTTTCTTATTGATTCAAACTCTACCATGTCGGGGGGTATTCATCCTTCTCCTGTGGAACCCCCTCCAAGTAATGAGGCTATCCATTTTGATTGGGGTGTGCTAACTGGACCTCGTCTTCCCTCTCACATTCCTTTCCAGATTACAGTGCAATTTTGTGGTCGGGACATTCCTCAGACGTTGATATATCAAGGTGCATTCGTTAGTATTTTGTCCTTTTTTTCTTGGAAAGCTTTGGTTTTTCCTTAGCTTACACCTATTACACAAAATCTGTTATCTTTTAACAGAAGAACCATTCAACCTTTAGGGACCCTTCCTCAGGTTCCTGTAACTTTGGGAGGGAAAACTGTCTTTATTGATGTCATGGTAGTCCAAGACCCCTTGGATTTTTCTTTACTCCTTGGGAGAGATTATGTCTATGCCATGAAAGCTATTGTGTCGACTCTTTTTCGTGTGATATCTTTCCCGCACGATGGAAGAATGGTGACTATTGATCAACTTTCATTCATCGATCTTGAATGTATTACCTCCGTAAATGGTTCTTATATGTCGACAATATCACCCCTACCACAGGTAAATTATGTGGCATTGTCTCCCATGACTTCAACTACTGATGACAATGACTTGATTCTGGTAGTTGACATGGTGACCTCTTCGGTAGGGTTATTGCAGCCTGACCTCCTTACCCCTCTCGTGACCCTTGACATGTGTTCCTTCCAGAGTGTGTTTCTTCCATCAAATGAATATCTCTTGGAATCCATGACTGAGTTTTGTCCCTTGAGATGGTGTCCTTCTAGAGCATTGTCCTCTTGGAAGACATGATCAAGAAGAGCCTTGAGCATAGTTTTCTTCTTTCAAGCTCATTAAAAAATGAACCCAACTGTGAGGATAGTTTTTTCATCTCTGTAGAAACCTCATTAAAAAATGAAAAAAAGGTTATGAGCATAGTTCCTATTTCTTTGTCAAGCTCGTTAAAAAATAAAACAAAGGTCTAGGGATTGAACCTAGATTTTCAAGCATAGTTCTTCTCCTGTGCCAAGCTCGTTAAAAAATGAAACAACTTCCCCCTCTCTGTTTGATTCAAGTCCTCTGTCTAATATTTGAAGCTTCATTTCATCCACCTTTGCAGTTGGAAGAAATGAAGCTTGGGGGGAATTTGGCTTCAGCCCCTGGAATTCATGCTGAAGTTAAACCGCTAGATTCTTAAGATGGGGGATAAGTACCAACCATCCTTGTGTTATGCGTTGGGAAGTCCAAGAATAGTTTTCTATGGTTCAATATTGTGTAAAAATGAAACCACCTACCTCAAGCATAGTTTCCTCTGGTTCGAGCTTGTGTAAAAATGAAACCAGGTCCAAGCATAGTTTCAACTAGTTTTAAGCTTGTGTAAAAATAAAATATATCCCAAGCATAGTTTGGTTTTGATTTAAAGCTTGCGCAAAAATGAAAACAATCCCGAGCTTAGTCTTTGTTCTTTATCATGAGAATAAGCTACCGATCTTAGTCTTTGTTCTTTCTCGTGCTTGTAAATACATGAGAATGCAACCAAGTATACTTTTATCACTTTTTTGGACTCGTAAAGGTTATACAAAAAAGGAACCCCCTGGAGTTCCCTTTAAGCTCTTTTCAGACTCTCTAAACATGAAAATATTTCTGAGCGATCTTGTTCTTTTTATGCTCGTAAAAGTATTTTAAGAAAATGTTTGATGGGCGATAGTTTATCACTTTTTTGGTCCTATCGAACTACTTTACGAAAAAGGAACTAGGGGAGTTCTCTTTAAGTGTTTTTTAGACTCTCAAAATATGAAAAACCCCTGAGTTTTCTTTCTTTGGAATCATTAAACAAACATCGACAGACCCATATGGGACTGAACCACTCCTTCCCAGGGTTCGTTAAACATAATCTGAGGGACTCATCCGAAGGATGATCTTACATTTAAAAGCATATGTTATCCTCCTTAAGATTGAGTAAAAATAAAGAGGTACTCGCCAAAAATGGTGGGGGAAAATTGGGAAAGAAATGTGTCTAAACTTGTATTCTATGGAAGAGTCACTTTTGAACATGAAACCCTTTCACTTTCTTTGTGTCTAGGTTGGAAAATCCACTTGTCTCTCGATCATACTCCTTTAAGATTACAAATTGGTCTGTGATCCCTATTTTTGAGTCAGTTTTTCCAAGACATTTGTCGTGTCGTCAATATGTTCGAAGAGAAGTATAAACCGGAAAGCCTTCTATTGCGTCAGCCATTTCTACAGTCCTTAAGACTTCTATTGCATCGACCATCCCTGAGTCAGTCCTGAATCACTTGTTACTCTGATATACATCAAATCTTGTTACTTGTTTTGTTTCATTGATGGGGGATACATTAAGGCCCTCCTGTGACGAGTCTTTTCCTGTTGAATTCAACTCATTATCCAAGAATTAGACTTAGAAACTAATTGGTACCTTGTAACTTGCATGCCTCAATGGGAGGTTTCCTCGCGTTCGACAATGGATTTTCATTATTGACCCTTGATCGGGAGATTCCGTTGAGTGTTCAACTTCAACTCATTAATTCACATTCATTGGATTGTACTAGTGTACCTTGGGATTCATTGACATTAATGGTGATTTCCCTTGCACTTGTTAAGGGTATACACTAATGACCGGTAATCAAGTGGTTTCTACCATGTTTGACTTCAACACATGTATTCACATGGTTAGATTCATACTTAGAGTGGTGGAGATGAAGAACCTGATTCTTTTCTCATAGATCAGGTTGTGTTGGAGTATATTCAGTTTGTACTGTTGCATAGATCTACATTGTATGTTTTGTGGCTATGTTCAAATTTGAGTCTTTAACACATAGATCCAGAGTGTAGTTTTGGTGGCTATGTTCATATTTGAGTCATAATGGCATGGATCCACAATGTATGTTTGGTGGCCATGACCTGTATTACTTGACATGGATCTTCGCATGTTGGCATTTATGCTTTGATTCATTTGTATTCTGAGTATGGGAATTCCTACCTCAGTGATGATATATTATTGTACTGTGTTTCCTTTTTTTTTGACAGGTTTCCGACTGACATGTTCCTTGTTCCCTACACACACTCGACAAAGTATTTAAGCTATCACTCTGTTCTAGCTTCATACTTTGGGGGGCTCTATGTTACACATTATTTTTTTCACCCTCGTGATCCTTAATGATGTAAACCTATATGTTTCCTTTAGAGAGGTCAGTGGCCTGAATTCCTGAAAAAAGAAGGGAGAAGAACTTTCCTTGAGAGAAGAAGTTGTGTTTTCCTCTGTAAAAACCCTATTTTGGAGGATTTCCACGGGATGCACCATATCTAGGGTGTGAAAATGCCTAATTTCTGTAGGCTACACTATAGCTAGGGCACAAAATTTCCGTAGGCTGCACTATAGCCAGGTCGCAGTGGCCTTCGTACGTGGGAAAAATGAGCATTTTCTTGATGCTTATAGAAGAAAAAGATTCTATGGTGAGGTGGCCTCCGAATGGTTTGGATCTTACTCTCTTTCATGATTTAGTGGGATCATCCTAACCTCCTCACCTTATCCTCTTCATCTTATAAAAGGAGAGGAGCTCTGATGGAGAAAGTTATCTTGATTGGGTTGGAAAGTTCTTGAGCCTTTGAGATTGGTTGGATTTGGCTTGGAATTATTAGCTTGGTTAGAGTGGCTTTGAGATTTTCTTTTGTCAAGATAGATGTCACATCTATAGTCGTAGAATTCTTGGATCAAAAGTGTGTGGGAAGCAAGGAACTGTTGGAAGGAACCTTATGACATCAAGGTATCTGGTTGTAATCTCTCTTCCTATTATTAATATAATACAGTGTCATGTTTCTTTTCCATACAATTATCTTTATTTTATTACATAATTCCTTGATCATATGCATAGGTTGTCATTTGACGCAGACCCATAAACCCACAGGTCGGAATCCGCACAGGATCTTTCTCTTTCGGCCCCTGAGAGCTCGATTGGCTCTTCTATTTCTCTTTCGGGAAATCAACACCCACAACAAACTTTGAGGAGATTCCCTCGTTTACTTCGGGATATCGGATTTCATGATTTTGTGAATCCTATGGTCAAGCACCCTATACCTTCCGACCTCTGAAACCTGATGTGTCTAAACATTGAACCTTCCTAGCTGTCTATTTCAGCTTTTCAGCTTTCGTGAATTCGGGAGTTGCGATGACGTGCAACTCTATTCTCAACCCGTGGAGTCCCGAACTTCCGATTTCCGATTTACCGAAATGAAAATGTTTCCGCCTTCCCCTTCTCTTCACGCTTTCAGAATTGCGAACATCGAAATGCGCTTTCACTATGTCCTCAGGGCTCCCGAACCTTCGAACCCCGAAATGCCGAAATGACATCTTCTAAAATCCTTTCGGACTTTCGCGTACCGGGTTCTCCTCTTCACTATATCTGTTCTCTTGTCAATAGGATTCCCGATATGTCGAATCCTGAAATGAAAAATGTTGTTATACTTATTCTAAAATGATCAACGACTATGATCCTTCCTCGTGGTCTGATGACTGACGTGATTTTACGTACCGGGAATTCAATATGCTAAGGATCGAATACTCTGTCACCTCCGTCTTCCGGTCCCCGAAGTCCCGAAATGATGAAATGGTACTTCTCCTCGTTGTTTCCAAAAACCTCGACAGGAAGTCTCTTGTCCTTCCACGTGTCACCTCCTCTATATTTCGGGTTTCTAGGTATTGGGAGTTTCGAACTCTCGAACCACCTTATGTCCTTACAATCCCTAGTTTCCCTAATTCTGATACAATATCCTCTACAGGATCAACGACTATGAATCTCACTTCGATCTGACGACCCGTGTGATTTCGAACTTTCGGGTACCAAGAGTCCAAGACTCTCAATCCCAGAACATTGTCCTCTCGGGTTCCTGAACCCCGAAACACCGAATTGCCAAAATTCACCCCTTCACACTATTTTGTGTTTCACAACTACGGGGATTCTTATGTGAAGAACCCGAATTCTTGTCAACGGGAATGCCGAAATCCCGATTCTTGAAATTCTGAAAACTTAAACTTGCCTACCTTTGTCGTCACACACGAAAAATCCTTTTTGCATTTCGGGGGTTTGATCAGCCAAGGATTTTGTCTTACACTTCGGACTTTCGAACCCCGAAATGCCAAAATGATCTAACATCCCAATACTTCAAGATCAATGGCCCCTTATCCACCTTGTAGCTTCTGTAGATCCTACGGTTCTCTCTATTTCAGAAATTCTCCTCGGAGAATTCCAACCATTCAATCTCTTCCTCAAATAACCTTTGCTCTGAGTCCCCTCCGCAATCCTCTTCACTTTGACTTGGCCTTTGCATGATGACCAAAAATCCTCTTATGCTCTTCAAAACCTTGAAGACGTTAACTCTCCTGAGATTCCTTACGCAAACTCAAATCTCCTATGATATTTATGCACGCACTCCGTGTGGAACTTCTTCAAATACGTCTAAGTATTTGAATCCTCTAACTCTGTGCAACTCCTTGCGATAGTAGTATTCAACCCTCTCCTTGGTTGACAAGTTATGAACTTCCAACCAGCCTGCACACACTTTTCACAGCTTCTGTTCCTAACTTGCACTCCTATGGAAAATGAGAACAACGTTATTCCTCCTGAGCTTTCAGAGATGAACTCTTAACCCGTCAACGCACTCCTTGCAGATGATTCACTGCACTCCTTGCAGGAACCTTTACTCAAGAAGTGAAAAACAATTGAAACTCATTTCCTTACTTCCTCAGACTTCAAACACTTAACATGAAATCCTACATACACAACATAACAACAAATGTACAACAAAAAGAGTAACCAACCATAAGCATAACATTCAACATGTACTCACAGAAAGAATTATAACACCACGAGTCTGAATCAAAGCTTCATATATATTAATTTCAGAACTTATGTACATGGATTCTTCTACATAGCTCTCTGCTACAACTCTTCTCCTCTATGCTCTATGATATTCTTGATAATGTTACAATGATACAAGATGAGGGTGTCTATATTCGGTTTCCCTCCAACTCCTAAAACCGTCTAATCTAGAATTTTAAATCTACCTACATTCATTAACTATGCATAAATGCCTTTTCAACCTACAGATGAGAGTTGATCGCTCAAGATCTGTTTACAATCTAGAAGTACGCCTTTCTTAACTATTACATTAAAGTCTACGCATCCAAATTTTCAAAATATTTCAAACAATTTTAACATGTGCCAAAAATGCGATGGCATTTGTCCCACGCTTGCTTGCTGTTGGCGATGCTCCTGCATCATATTCCCTCGCTTGAAAATTTTCATGGACTCCTGTTCATGAGCTCTTTCACTGTCTGTCCATGCTTATGAATTTCTTCTTCATTCTCCCAGCTGGCATCTTCAACTGGATGTCCCTTCCACTTGACCAAGTATTCAAAATACTCTTTTCTCCTAGTCCTCTTGTTGACTCTCTTGTCAAGTATACTCTCCATCTGTGGATTTTTAGCTACAAGCATTTGTTTATCCCAATGAACCTTTGTATGTTCATTGTCTGCTACTGCTTATTCAGTTTTGTAAGGGTACAAATCTAAGATGTTGAATATTGGCGAAATTTCAATCCCATCGGGTAATTCGATCTCATATGCATTTGCCCCAAATTTCCTTATGATCCTGCATGGTCCAATCTTCTTCATTTTCAGTTTTTTATATGTTCCTCTTGGGAACCTTTCCTTTCTCAAGTGTGCAAGAATCAAATCACCAAATTTGAACTGAAGTTCTCACTTGCGTTGATCTACTTTGTGCTTATACTCCTGGCTTGGATTATGCAATCACTCCTTCACTTGGTTGTGAAGTTGCTTCATTGCCTCTGCAAAATCCTCTGCACTAGCACTTCTAGTTTCATCCTGTTCTGAATCCTTCAGTTCAGAAACTCCCTTGGGTTGCATTCCATAAACAATCTGAAATAGACTCTACCCTGTGCTTCTATTGATCGAATCATTATAAGAAAATTCCGCCTGTGGAAAAATGTGATCCCACTGACTGTGGTGTTCAGTCACTAGGCTCCTTAGTAAATCTCCCAAGCTTCTGTTTACAACTTCTGTTTTCCCATCCGTCTAAGGATGATATGATGAGCTAAACGACAATTTTTTTCCTGGCTTCTTCCACAAAGTCCTCTAGAAATGTCCCCAAAACTTGGTGTCGCGATCTGAAAGTATGCTCCTTGGTAAGCCATGAAGTCTGGCGACTTCTTTTAAAACAAGGTTCGCGATATGAGTCGCGTCACTGGTTTTCTGACATGGTATAAAGTGTGCCATTTTAGAAAATCTGTCTACTACCACAAAGATTGAATCAAAACCTTTTTGCGTTCTTGGCAATCCCAACACAAAATCCATGCTTACTGCATCCCACATCCTCTCAGGTATGGGTAACGACTGATACAACCCTATATTCTGTCTTTTCCCTTTTGAGTCCTAACAAATTCTGCATCCGTCCACAAATATTTTGACATCAGTCCTCATCCTCGGCTAAAAATATGAGCTATTTAATTTCGAGAACATTTTATCATGACTGAAATGTCCGGCCAATCCTCCACTGTGTTTTTCTTTTAGCAGATTCTCCTTCATGGAGCATTTTGGAATACACAGTTGATTGCCTCTGAATAGTAATCCATCCTAGATCATATATTCAGTCCATTGACTTCTGTCCCTAAGAATTGGATTCTCAGATGCCTCATACGCCTCTTTGAAATCTGGATCATTCTTGTACATGTCCTTGAGGTTATCAAAACCCAATGTTTTGACTTTGAACTCCTGCACAAGCAAAATTTTTCCTGCTCAAAGCATCAACAACCGTGTTAGCAGTTCCAGAAATATGTTTAATTACAAAAGTAAAATTCTGCATATATTCAACCCATTTAACATGTCTTTGGTTCAATTTCTCCTATTGAGTTACGAATTGCAAAGCATGATTGTCACTGTACAAGACAAACTCTTTAGGAACCAAATAGTGCCTTCACTTTTTTGGTGCCTGTATGACCGCATAAAATTCCTTATCATATGTGGAGTACTTCACTTTCACTTCATTCAATTTCTCACTGAAGTACGTGATTGTTATATCGTCTTGGCTTAAGACCGCTCCTATGGCAAATCCTCTAGCATCACATTTGACCTGAAATGTCTTGTTGAAATATGGCAACACCAAAATTGGATATTCCGTAATTTTCTTTTTCAACAAATTGAAACTTTTCTCTGCTTCTTCCATCCAGTGAAAAGATTTATGTCTTTTCTTCACTGTGTCCATCATCGGTGCGCTAATTCCACTGAACTTTCTGATAAATTTCCTGTAGAAACTAGCCAATCCATGAAAACTTCGAACTTTAAATATACCCTTCGGCGATGGCGAATTCTTAATCACCTCCACTTTATCTGGATCCATTTTCATCTTATCTGCCAAAATAAAAAACCCCAAATAAATGAGCTCTGTTTTCATGAATGGTGATTTCTTCATATTTATCAGCAACTTCTCTTGCTTCAATCTCTTCATCACTATAGACAAATGCTTCAAGTTCTTTGTTTATGTCCTAATGAAAATCGGTATATCGTCAAGATATACAATGATGAATTTTCCAATGAACTCCTTCATGACTTCATTCATCAATCTCATGAAAGTACTCGGCGCGTTTGTTAAGACAAATGGCATAACAAGCCATTCATATAGTCCCTCATTGGTCTTGAAGGTTGTCTTCCACTCATCACCTTCTCTCATACGAATTTGAGGATAACCACTTTTCAAATCAATATTTGAAATTTTTTTTTCTCCACTCAAACAATCCATCAAATCATCCATCCTAGGCAATGAAAATCTATACCTGATGGTAATCTTGTTAATTTCTCTTGAGTCTGTACACCTTCTCCAGCCTCCATCTTTCTTTGGGCTGAGTACTGTCGGAACAACACATGGACTCAAGATTTCTCTAACCAATCCTTTGTCCATTAAGTATTGGACTTTTCTTTTGACCTCTTCATTCTCCTACAACGTCAATCTATACGCTTCTTTGTTTGGTAAACTAGCTCTAGGTATGAGATCAATATGATGACTTAAACTTTTGATCAGTGGAAACGAACAAGGTAGTTCATCCACTACTATGTCAGCAAACTCCTCCAGCAACTTCTGGATTTTTTCGGGTAAATCATCTACTGTTGTATTGGTTAAAAAAATTCTAGGCTTCCTAACCACAATAAATTGTGTATCTTCCTTCTTCTTAACCTCCAAAAGAAGTTCCTTCCCACTCATGAGAAGTACAGTGTTGTTTACTTCTGGTTTCTCTTCTTTATCCTTGATTGGCAACAACATGTGAGTTATCCCATTCTTCTCTAGGGTGTATGTGTTCTTTCTCCCATCACGAATCACGTTCCTGTCATATTGCCATGGTGTACCCAACAATAGATGACAAACATACATGGGAATGACATCACATAGTATTTCATCCTTATATCCTCCTATTTTAAATTCAACTAAACATTGTTTAGTGACATTTACCTGATGTCCTTTTTGTAGCCATGAAACTCTGTATGGGATTGGATGTTCAATAGTATCCAGCTCAAGCTTTTCTACCATCTCTGTAGAAACGAGATTGTCTATGTTACCACTGTCCATGATGACTTTGCATACCCTGTCTTTGGCGTTGCAAGAAGTTCGAAACAAATTGTTTCTTTGGGCTGGATTCTCCACCTCCTTCTTTGGCATCAAGAGAACCTTCCTCATCATCAGTGATCTTCCTCCTTCAGCATATTCTGCCTCAACATTCCGTCTTTATTCTTCAGCAATGTGAGTTTCACCACCTTATTTCTTCTTATCTGGACATTCATAGGATTTGTGTCCATTTTTCCCGTAGGTAAAGAATTGTATTTCTCCACCTCTGCTCCTTCCTCTTCCCCTGGTTCGAGGAAAAGTATTTCTATCAGCATACTACCCTCTCTGTGAGCTTCCACCCCTCTCAGTTTGAGTTTGAGGTTTCTTCCATTCTTCTTTAGGTTTCTTATTCCTGTCTTGGGCAATTGGTTTGCCTCTGTTTTGCCTCTGTTTTGACTTCTGCCTCTGCCTCTTTGACATTGCTTCTGGCTCAACTTATCCTTAGCTTTCAGAGCCATCTGATAAGCATCCTCCACACTTAGAAGGTTCATCATGCTCATCTCATCTTGAATTTCATATCGCAGAACATTCATATACCTAGAAACCTTTTCATCATCGCTTTCCCGATGACCTTCTCTGATGTTTATCTTGTAGAACTCCTCAGTGTATTATTTCACTGAATTCAACTTCTGTCTCAAATTTTGCATTCTCCGGAACAGAGTAATTTGATAATCCTTGTGTATGAATTTTGCCTTCATCTTCGCAACCATTCTATCCCAACTCTTAATTTTCTGCTTGCCTTTACAGTGTCTGTCAGTTTGTAGTTGATCCCACCACAATGTTGCATGTCCTTTAAGTCTTGTGACAACATGTTTGACCTTCTTGTCTTCCTCAACATATTCATAGTCAAAATACTTATCCAGAGCTCTAATCCAGTCTAGAATCTCTTCAACATCCAGGTTTCCTTCATATACTGGAATGCCCATTTTTTCCCTATAACCTATCCTCGCAACAACCCTGAATAGACGTTCTTCTACTGCATCTTCAGCTGCAACTTCTTCTCCTCCATGTTCAACTTCATTTTCACTTTCATACTCACTAATATCTCCAGCACCGACTGTGCGCCTCTATGCTATTTCCATGGGATCACTCCTAGCATGCATTTCACGCATCTCTCTTGCCCCTGGCAGATCAGGTAATTGCCTACCCCTTCTTCTTGGCATTTCCCTTTCCTCTGGTGGATTGGGTGTTTTCTTGTCTCTTCTTCTCGACAGCATGGATGAAAATATTTCTTTCTCCCTCTATCTACAATATACAAACAAAGAAGGGCTCTGATACCACAACTGACGCACACCCCTAAACCCACAAGTTAGAATCCGCACAAGATATTTCTCTTTCGACCCTTGAGAGCTCGATTGGCTCTTCTATTTCCCTTTCAGGAAATCAACACCCACAACAAACTTTGAGGATATTCCCTCGTTTACTTCGAGATATCGGATTTCGTGATTTTACGAATCCTATGGTTGAGAACCTTGTACCTTCTAACCTCCAAAACCCAATGTGTCTAAACACTGAACCTTCCTGGATGTCTATTTCGGCTTTTCGGCTTTCGCAAATTCAGGAGTTGCGATGACGTGCAACTCTATTCTCGACCCCTGGAGTCCCGAACTTCCGATTTCCAATTTACCGAAATGCAAATGTCCTGGCCTTCCCCTTCTCTTCATGCTTTCAGAATTGCAAACATTGAAATGTGCTTTCACTATGTCTTTGGGGCTCCCGAACCTCCTAACCCCGAAATGTCGAAATGACGTATTCTGAAATCCATTCGGACTTTCTCGTACCGGGTTATTCTCTTCACTATATCTGTTCTCTTGTCAACAAGATTCCCGGTATACCGAATCCCGAAATAGCAAACGTTGTTATCCTGCTTCTAAAATGATCAACGACTACGATCCTTCCTCGTGGTTTGATGACTGACGTGATTTCACGTACCAAGAATTCGATATGCTAAGGATCGAATACTCTGTCACCTCCGTCTTCCGGTCCCCGAAGTCCCAAAAAGCCGAAATGGTACTTCTCCTCGCTATTTCCACAAACCTCGACAGGAAGTCTCCTGTCCTTGCACGTGTTGCCTCCTCTGTATTTCGGGTTTCCGGGTATGGGGAGTTTGGAACTCTTGAACCACCTTATGTCCTTACAATCCCTGGTTTCCTGAATTTCGATACAATATCCTCTATGGTATCAACGGATATGAGTCTCCCTTTGATCTGACGACCTGTGTGATTTCATACTTTCGGGTACTAGGAGTCCAAGACTCTCGATCCGAGAACACTGTCCTCTCGGGTTCCCGAACCCCGAAACACCAAATTTCTGAAATTCACCCCTTCACACTATTTCATGTTTCACAACTTCAGGGATTCTCATGTGAAGAACCTGAATTCTTGTCAACGGGAATGTCGAAATCCCGATTCCCAAAATTACGAAAACTTAAAAATGCCTACCTTTGTTGTCACACACGAAAACTCTTTTTTGCGTTTCGAGGGTTTGATCAGCCAAGGAGTTTGGCTTACACTTCAGACTTTCGAACCCTGAAATGTCGAAATGATCTGATGTCCCAATAATTCAAGATCAACAACCCCTTATCTGCCTTGTAGCTTCTGTAGATCCTACGGTTCTCGCTATTTAGGAAATTATCCTCAGATAATTCCGACCGTCCAATCTCTTCCTCAAAGAACCTCTTCTCTGAGTCCCCTCCATGATCCTCTTCAATTTGACTTGGCCTCTACACGATGACCAAAACTCCTCTTCTTCTCTTCAACACCTTGAAGATGCTAACTCTCTTGAGCTTCCTTATGCAAACTCAAATCTCCTATGATATTTTTGCATGCACTCCTTGCGGCATTTCTTCAAATAAGTCTAAGTATTTGAATCCTCTGACTCTGTGTAGTTTCTTGCAACAGTAGTCTTCAACCCTCTCCTTGGTTGATAAGTTCTGAACTTCCAACCAGCCTTCACACACTTTTCACAACTTCTATGCATAACTTGCACTCCTGCAGAAAATGAGAACAACGTTTTTCCTCCTGAGCTTTCAAAGATGAACTCTGAACCCGTCAACACACTCCTTGTGGATGCTTCACTGCACTACTTACATGAACTTTTACTCAATAAGTGAAAAACAATTGAAACTCATTTCCTTACTTCCTCAGACTTCAAACACTTAACATGAAATCCTACATACACAACATAACAACAAATGTACAATAGAAAGAGTAACCAACCATAAGAATAACATTCAGCATGTACTCACAAAAAGAATTATAACACCATGAGTCTGAATCAAATCTTCATATATATTAATTTCATAACTTCTGTACATGGATTCTTCTAGACAGCTCTTTGCTACAACTCTTCTCCTCTATGATCTATGATATTCTTGATAATGTTACAATGATACAAGATGAGGGTGTCTATATTCGGTTTCCCTCCAACTCCTAAAACTGTCTAATCTAGAATTTTAAATCTACCTACTTTCATTAACTATGCATAAATGCCTTTTCAACCTACATATGAGAGCTGATCGCTCAAGATATATTTACAATATGGAAGTACGCCTTTCTTAACTATTACATTAAAGTCTGGGCATCCAAATTTTCAAAATATTGCAAACAATTTTAACATGTGCCAAAAATGCGATGGTGTTTGTCCCATGCTCGCTTACTGTTGGCGATGCTCCTGCATCATCATTGAATATACTCTCTCTACTTTCACTTTGGTTGGTTTGTGTCTCACCGTAGGATTAGTATTACAAGAGCACTAGAGTGAAATAGGAACAACAAAGACATAAGGAAGTAACACTTGAAGGTATGCCACTCATCCTTTCTTTGATTATAGATTCAGTTATTAGAGTCTAGGGAAAGTGCCATGTCCTATCATGTTTTGTTCTAGATCTAGGTGGATCTAGGGGGATTAGTATATGTCCGCATTCACCGATTTACCCATTAACAAGAATCTAATATTTCCCTCTTCTCCTCTAGCATTCGAAATCAAGGGTAAAAGACCTTTGACAAGGTCATCAATTTCTAAGGAGGTTTTCAAAGAGCAGTCTTTACCATAAACCCCTATTCAAAATAAGAAGGGAAAAAGCATTGAAAATCCCATGGAAGAGAAACAAGAAGCCCATGTGCACAAAGGGAAGGGTAAAGGTAATAAAATAACTTTGGAGAGGAAAGATAAAACCTTTCTGAAAGACTCTGAAAATCCTGTGGAAAGAAAAGAAGAAACCCCTGTGCAGAGGAAGAAGGGTAAAAGCAAAGCAACCAAGAAACTTGATGAGGCAGAAAAGACACTTCCCATGCAGGTGGAAGAGGAGACTGAGAAAAAACCTATTGAGACTGTGCATAACACTTCTCCTCCTGACAGTCGGACCTTCAAGAGACTTATCAAGCAACTTAAATATGCAAGAAAAGAGGTGGCCTAATTGTAAAAGGAAGCCATGTCTGACAGAGCTAATATGATAGAGCTTATGGATGGTTACAATCACACCCTTGACTTGGCAAGGTTTGCAGCAAGAAGGGCCCAACCCCTTCATAGACAGCTAAATAATCTTTACAAGCAGAACAAAGGCTTTCAGTCTCAGAATAGGAAGCTAAAGGTAGAGTTGAAGCACTTTCAAGATGAGGTAGCCCAAATAAATTTACAAGTATTGGTTGAAGTTGCCATTGAGAATGACAAACCAATAGTTAAGAAGAACATAGCCTCACCGAAAAAGCTTGTCATTGCTAATAAGAAGAATTATGTTGTGTCAATTGAAGATCCTCTTTCTATCAGAAAGAGTGTGAGGCTAAGTGTCAAAATGAAAAAATAACTAGTAAAAGGTAAGCCCCATTTTTGAGGATGGTTCCTTTTTGGGAGGGTTAACTGATATGCAAATATTATCTCTGCCATCTATACAAGATTCTAAGAATTTAACTATCAGAGTTTTGGGTTTTTTGCTAAATGATAACTCCCTCAGTGGTAAAATGCATCACCTATTGTTCTTTCAAGGAACCTAAGTAAAATGGGTTTGACATCATGAAAGACCACCAATTTCTCTGCAAATGTTCAAGATTGAAGGTGCTGTGTTTTTGGAAATGCTACCTAAATCTGCACACAGACGCAACATAAGTGGCGTTACCTATAGGTGCTACCTAATATTTGGAAGAGAACAGAGTTGGCATATAGGTGCAACATAGTGGCGCTACGTAATGGTGCTACCTAATATTTCACAGAGAACAGAGTTGGCATATAGGCGCAACATAGTGGTGCTACATAAAGGCGCTACCTAATATTTTATAGAGAACATAGTCTGCACACATACATAGCATAGTGGCTCTACCTAAATGTTCTACCTTCTTTACTTGTCCAGTAGTGAAATACGCTACTCAAGCTTCTACCTAAAGAAGCTACCAACAGACACCAGGGATCTAGGAAGGTTAGGCCAACAACTTTTTGGATGGATGATGATGGATAAAATTGAAGAAGTAACAACTGGCATTATGAGGATAACTACATGCTCCTAAAAGACACATGGAAAAACAGGAGTTGCGCAGCAAGAGAGAATCAAATCAATTTGAAGGATGGTTGGATTAGTCACCAACATTTTCCTGTTTTATAGCATAGGTTGTTAAATAAGTTTTTAGATCAAACAAATGTTTAGAGATTTTCAAGGGAAGGAGGCCAGCTCGTACCTCTAGTTGTTGCCTCCCTTTTTTTATAAATAGATAGATCAATTGCTTTAGTAGGTTCGGATGGTTGAGCAAGGCTCCCTTAGATTGTAATATTTTGATGAAGTAATTATGATCTAGCTATGTACTGGACTTAAAACATTTTGGCTAATAGAAATCAACTTCTCTTTCATCTGTCTTGCATCTGATGCTAAATTTTCATGCTTTGAATGATTCACTTGAATGATTGTGGTGATGTTATGGTGGATGTTTGATCATTATATTATCATGATGTTTATTTAGCTTCCTCATTTTATGAGTTCAAGAAGACCTTGTGTTAAGAATGTTTCCTCCCTAGGATTTTGCAGACCTGATGTTTACAGTAGCCCCTACACTTCTCTTATTTTAAGTCTTCCCTCTATTCATACTTACTCCCAAAATATTGATTGAAGTTATCCAAGACCTTGATTGCTGGTGCATGCTAGCCCTGTTATTTGAGTTGGAACATTATCATTTTGAGTCTCATTCCATTTGACCTTTAAAAAACCCTTACATTCACTTGTAAACTTGATGGGTACTGGGCTTTCCTTCCATGCAATCTGAAGGTGATTCCTAGTGCTAACATTCTTGGCACCATTTCCGAGGAACAATTTGAGTACTTTTCCCTGGGATTAAACAACATAGTATGCTAGTTATAAAGGTGCATTAGAACTCAGTATCTTGAAGATTGCATCTTGCACCTGGTGACTCCATTGTTTCATCTCTGGCACCTAAAGGAAGACATACACGTTTAGATCCACAACTACCTTTGGTTCCATCTGAGGCTAACGCTGAGAAAATAATCAAGAATGGAAAAGATTCTCTAAGAGGTTTTTATGCTACTTCTACAAGTGTTTCTGGTCAGTTGCCTGATTCCACTCTTGATACTCCAGTTTTTTTTATCAAGTAATCTTTCTTTACCTTTTGCTGAAGTATCTAAAAAAATTGATTTTGAAGAGTTTCTTGTTGAATACTTTACCTTTGAAACATAATTGAAAGAAGAAAAAATTGACATATTCTCTTCCCCTGATATTGAGAAGTGTTTCAGTCTTGATAGTTTTGAAGATTTACCTACTTTAGGTTTTTCTACACCTCTTTTTGTTAAAAAAAATTCTTCCAAATCAGTAGGAACTTCATCCCCTTTTCAAACCTTACCATCTTCTTCCAAGAATCAACCTTTTGTTGTGAAAATTGAAACCCCCCCTTCACCCTTTCCTTATTCTCCTAATCTACACACAATCAAGTCTCCTTCTCCTTCTTGTTCGCCAAGAATCCAAAATCAAATGGCAGTTATTAACCCTCCTACAAATATGATGGATGCCATAGTGGCTGCAAGATATTCTCATCTAGTATTACCTCAGCTAGTGAATTCTCTCCCTCCTGGAGATTATTTGAAATACATGCCCAAGTTTACTAGAGAAGAAGATATAACAGTCGAGGAACATCTTGTTGCTTTCTATAGCTATGAAGATAACCAACATATTGAAAATGAGGATGCGTGGATGAGGGTTTTCGTACAAAGCCTTTTTGGTGAGGCTAGAAAGTGGTTTAGGGGTCTGGCCCCTGGATCCATTACTGGTATTGAAGCATTGGACGAAGCCTTCTTGAGGAATTGGGGGGACAAAAAGGACCTTTTGTACTACATCACTAAATTTGGGTCCTTGAAAAGGAAAGAAGGAGAGTCTGTCTCTGACTTTTATAAAAGATTTAAAAAAATGTACAACAAGATCCTTGATGAGATACAACCCACTGAAACCTCTGCAACTATCTCTTATGCTAGCACATTTGAATCTGAATCCTACCTCCTTTTGAGAGAAAGAGGGTCACCTTCCTTAGTTCATATGCAATATGCTGCCTTAGAGGTAGAATCCAATATAGTGGCATCAGATAAGCTCAGGGGGAAATCTAATAGGGATAGGAGAAAAAACAGAGATGAAGCTTCAACTTCTGATTCTTCTGTTGTCCATTCTCAAGTAGAAGAGCTGACCAAATTAGTAAAATATCTTTCCACTGATATTGAGAAATTAAAATCAGAAGGGAAACAAACATATAGAAATGCTCAAAACAATGATAACAGAGGTAACTACAGGAGACCAAATAATGCTCCCCAAATATTTCCCAGAGATCCCAAAAACAAAGAAAGAGATGATCAAAGGGTACAAGCTACTTTGAAAAATAATTTGGTTGCTGATGAAGAAGAAGATGAGGTAGAAGTTGATCCTGAGATTCACTTCTTAGGTGACACATTCCCATCCCCACACTTGACTCACTCCTCTTATGAGCAATCTTTAATGGATATTCAAATCAATGAGTTAAGTAAGGGAGAGAAAGAAAAATAAAATGCTAGTAGATATAATCTAAGATCTAAGAAGAATGAAGAAAAAACAAATCCCCCTAATCAACCTTCTCAAAGAGAAGATTCATCCAAGGCTATGACAATGAGTAGTAAGGAAAATGACTCTCAAAGACCTCAAGTTCTGATCAGAAATCCTTTTCCTGAAACCAAAAATGATCTTGAAACCTTCTTCTTCTTTCAGTTTTGAGAATGAGATCCAAAAAATAAAGGTCCCTGTACCATTTTTGGAATTGATAAAAAATGAAGAATTTAAAAAATACCTATCCCAAATGCTACAGCCTGAATCATCTCCAAATGCCACTGATTCAATAAATATGCAAGATAAAAAACCAACATTTATTTTAGGTCCTTTGATAGAAGACATAGACGATTCATCCCCACCTTTTTATACCTCACTGAATATACATGATAAGGTGTTGCACAGTTGTCTCATGGATTCAGGGGCATCCCACAATCTTATGCCAAAATCAGTTATGGATAAACTTGGGTTAGAAATCACAAGGACTTATCATGATTTATATTATTTTGACTCCAAAAAAGTGAAGTGTATTGGAGTCATTAAGGATATGGTGGTGACCTTATTTCAGTTTCCCATGAAGAGTATACTCATGGATATCGTAGTTTCTGATGTTCTCCCCAAGTTTGGCATGCTCTTGTCAAGATCATGGATAAAAAGACTTGGGGGAACCTTGCAGATGGATCTCTCTTATGCTACTATTCTTGTTTTTGGGGGAGAGTATAGAAGACTTTACAGGGAATCTTAATTGTCTTATATCATTAGTGATGAAGCAAACACCACAAATCACCCTGTTTTTGTTTTTGATACAGATCTGGGATATAGCATTCTACAGCTCACTGACACTCCTGAAGCCCCTTTAGAATAAAAAAATAGTCCATTACCTTTTCTGAGGAGCCTCTTCTAACCACTTCTATCTAGAAGATGTTATTTGAGGGAGCCTCTTCCAAGGAAGGTGCTGGTGCTGGGGTGGTCTTTGTCTCACCAACTCAAGAAACTATATCTTTGTCATATAAGCTAGAATTTAAGACTACTAATAATGTGGTAGAGTATGAGGCCCTTGTCTTGGTGTTGAGGGATGCTAAAGAAATGGGGATAGAAGAGATATCAGTATTTGGGGATGCTGAATTAATAGTCCATTAGATTAAAAATGTTTATCAAACAAAGCACCCTAGGATCAGATTTTACAAAAATGAAGTATGGGACTTCGTGGACAGATTTTTCTCTGCTTTCAACATATCATTTGTTCATAGAGAAGAGAATAGCATGGCTGATTCTTTGGTTGTATCAACAAATAACTTCAGAATTCCAATACCACCTAAAATCAGGTGTGATGTAGAAGTCAAGTACATACCTTCTATACCGAACAATGTGAAATATTGGAAGGTGTTCGAAGATGATGTAGAACTTAAAAAAATTCTCGAGACTGTTGATGAGTTTTTTGCATTACACATTGATCAGGATCATGATTCAAAAATTACTCCTCATGCTGATGTTTTCCTCAATAAAATTGCTAATCATCATATTATGCAACTACCTAGCAATCATATTCCAAAAGGACTGGTTCCTTTGGAAAGATTATTTGATGGGAATGATGTGGCAGTGAAAGGGAATGTATCCACCTATGATGCTGATATAATAGAGTGCAATGTGGGCACTGAAAAGAATCCGAAATATGTCAAATTATCAAGCATCCTATCAGAAGAGAAGAGGGAAGAATATACTAAGTTGTTGAAGGAATTTGCTGATGTATTCTCTTGGAAGTATGAAGATCTCAGAGCTTATGACACAAGCATTATAGAGCACATAATTCCATTAAAATAAGACACCAAACCCTTCAGGAAAAATTTGAGGCAAATCAATCCTATGTTGCTTCCTGTCATGGAGAAAGAGGTAAAAAATATTTTAGCTGCAAAAATTATCATTCCTTTGAGGTATTCAGAATGGGTGGCCAATTTGGTCCCAGTAAGAAAAAAGAATGGAGAAATCATACTTTGTGTTGATTTCCAAAATCTGAACAGAAGCTCAAAAAAGGATAATTACCCTTTACCCAAGATGGAGCACATATTACAGAAGGTGACAGGAGTAGCCAGGATGTCTATGGTTGATGGATTTTCTGGATACAATCAGGTCTCTATTTTTCCAGAGGATCGAGAGAAGATGGCCTTTACCACTTCTTAGGGTACATTTATGTATGCCAAGATGCCCTTTGGTTTGATGAACACAGGGGAAACTTTTCAGTGAGCTATGGACATAGAATTTATTGGAGAGAAGGATAAGTTTTTTGTTATCTATTTAGATGACATAACAGTGTACACTCAGTCTAATAAAGAACATTGCGAACACTTAAGAAAGGTTTTCTTGAAATGAAGAAAATTTGGCCTCTCTTTGAATCTGAAAATATCATTGTTTGCCATGAAATAAGGAAAAATGTTGGGGCATATCGTGTCAACTGAAGGGGTAAGGATTGATTCCATTAGGGTTGAGGCTATACAAAATTTGTCACTTCCTAGATCTAAAAAATAGGTTCAATCTTTTCTGGGAAAAATTAATTTTTTGAGAATATTTGTGTCAAATTTTGCTGAGTTGGTTAAGTATATCACAACCATGCCGAGGAAGGGTAGTGAAATCAAATGGACTGCTGAGTCCTGTGATTATTTTGATCAAATAAAGAAAGCCTTGACTGAAGCCCTGGTTCTTGTCAGCCCAGACTACTCCAAGGACTTTCTTTTTTTTTCTTTTTCCTCTTTTAATACAGTGGCAACAATCCTATTGCAGAAGAATGCTAAAGGCTTAGAGCAACCCATTTCCTTTTTCAGCAGGGCTTTGAGAGATGCTGAATTAAAATATGACGTCATGGACAAACACGCCTATGCATTGGTTAAAGCTCTTAAGTCCTTTAGATTTTATGTCTTGCATTCAAGAGTTATTGCCTATGTCCCATCAACTGTTGTAAAATAAATTCTTATTCATCCTGATATAGACGAGAAAAGAAGCAAGTGGATTGCTAAACTACTTGAATTTGATTTGGAAATTAAGCCCAACAAATTGGTTAAAGGACAGGGTTTAGCGAAGCTCTTGGTTGAATCAAATTTCTCAGCATTGGGGGTGAATTTCATACACTCATGTTCAGAAAATTAGGAGGCTGAAATAACTAATAGAAGTTATCAAATCATCTCTGCATTGGAAAATTGCAGCTGGTACAAGGACATTATATTTTTTCTGCAAAATTTATAGCCTCCAAGTGGTATGGAAAAGAACAAGGTGAGAGCCTTAAAAATCAAATCAATAAAGTATTGCCTTGTTGATCAAGTTTTGTATTGGAAGGATCCATTAGGAGTACTTTTGAGATGCTTACACCCCCAAGAAGCCCAAAATATCATGTCTGATTTCCACGAAAGTTTATGTGGGGGGCATCATTATTAGAGAACCATGACATACAAGATCCTCAGGGCTGGGTACTTCTGGCCCAGTTTGTTCACCGATGTTTGTGCTAAGATCAGAGCCTGTGCTAAGTGTCAGAAGTTTTCTGAAAATAAACAGCTTAAGTATTTTCCATTAAAGCCTGTGGTAGCTTCAGGACCTTTCCAGCAGTGGGGCCTAGATTTTATCGAGGAAATTCATCCCTCTTCCAATGGTCAACATAGATGGATCTTGACTGCTACATATTACTTTACTAAATTGATTGAAGTTATTCCCACAAGGAATGATTCCCACAAAGTGATCATTGGTTTTCTTGAAGACATCATGGCAAGGTTTGGGTGTCCTGATAGAATTGGCACTGATAATGCTGCATCTTTCAAGGCTGAACCATTGATTCAGTTCTGTGAACAATTTGCGATCACTTTGATTCATTATACCCCTTACTATCCTCAAGGAAATGGGCTTGCAGAATCCTCAAACAAAATCATTATAAAGATCATTAAAAAACTGTTAAAGGATAACAAAAAGGCATGGGATTTGAAACTCAAATTTTCTCTATGGGATGACAGAGTGACGGTAAAAAGGTCCCTAGGAATTTCCCCTTTCTAGCTAGTGTATGGCATTGAGGAAATTTTTCCTTCTCAACTTTCCTTACCTGTGGAAAAATTCTTCCAAGATTATCAAGGGGAACCCGATCATATGATCAGAAGGATTCAATAGCTGTTTGTTGAAGTGCAACAGACCCAGGAGCAACTTGCAGACAAAGAATACAACCATCAACTGAAGATCAAGCAGGCTTTCAACAAAAAGGTGAACAAAGAGGATTTTCAATTGGGCAAGATGGTGCTCAAGTGGGATGCACCAAATAAAGATAAATGAAAGCATGGTAAATTTGAATCTCTATGGATTGTCCCTTTCAAAATCTCCAAGGTATTCTCTAATAACACTTTCAAGTTGCAGAATATGGAGAATGAAGAGGTTTTTGGTGGCCCTGTCAATGGGCATTTCCTGAAAAAGTAATTTGCTTGAGCCTTGAATGGCTCTTCATGTCATTGTAAATATCATTTTCTTTTTATTTTTTCTTCAATAACTAACCCCATAGCCCTAGGATAAAGCACTAAATATACTCATTCTTGGCAGCCCGCAGGGGGCATGCCCTCGTCTGTGGAGCCAATGTTATCACACTAAATTGCCTTGGGTATTTTAGTTTGTTTTTATCCTTTTTAAGCCTTAGATTTTAATTTTTTGTTAAAAGTTTCATCCCTTTAAAATTTATTGATTGGTAGGACCCCTTAGATGAATAAAGTTTTGAGTCATAGCTCTAGTTTGATCCTCAAATTGATTTTTGGTCTTAGAACCATTTTAGCTCATGACTTATTGTTTGGTCCCCTTCATGACTTGTCCCTAGGTCGATCCCTCCCATGACTAGAATGATGTGACAGACCTTTCTCCTCACTCATGACTTCATAGGCATGCCTCATTGTCCTTGCTTACCTGTCCAATCATTTTTTGAATTGGAGAACTACCCACTCATCCTACAGTTCCATAGTGCCTTTCTCGTTTATTATACTTCCACCTCAAGTCATGATTTCCATGACTGATTTCATGCACCTTTTTTTCAGTTCTAGGAGTTAGTTAAAGATGCCTTCAATATCTTGCATTTATGAGCCCTGGTAATAGTTTATAATTTTGAAAGAATCAACAGTGATGCACTATGAAAATTCACAAGTTCTGATCAGATGACATCAAAGCAACCAAATCTGAGGCTGAAGTAGGTTCGAGGGCCAAATTTTTCGCCATATCATCTTGAGATCTCATTGAATATTCAAACAAGTGTCTAATCCAGAGGTATCCTATGTTGCCTCCTCTGCATATTAATTTTCACCAGAAATTTTCGCTCGGGTTTTGGTTTGCCAAACTTGCACAATTTTAAGAGACTCGTTTTTGCATGATTTCCTTGCATTCTCTCTTTTTTAGACCTGTAAACTTCATTGCTTGTATATAAGTTTCAATTACTGTTGCCTTCCTTAGCCATTGAAATTGCAAGCTCTTAAATAGCCTACCCTCTGTGTATGCGTTGCACTACCTAGAGGCCCTGCTTAAACCCTCTCTACCTCCCCTACTTCCTTTCATCTTGGAGTTAAGAATTTTTACTCAGTTGAAAACACTCAATTTTTTATTACCCCCTCACTATCTACACTCTTAAATACCTGTACAATTATAAGGGTGTAATTCCCAAAGTCAATCTTGGCTTACTAGCACCAGTCTGTCTCAAAAGGTCAACCTTGTACATTTGAAGCCCGATTCAAAGCCTTCCTGGTTATTACTATCCCATAATCCTTTTAAAAAGTTCTCATTCTAAGCCATGGAGATTCCTCAATCGAGGAAGACACACAAAGATGGCAAGGTGATTAGGACAAAACCTGTGGACATGCATCTTTTTTTTACAGAGCCCATGGCAAGAGAGGTCTTTCAAAGAGTGGGTTTCCTCTCTTTCTGCCAGAATATGCAGAGAGGCCATCCAGGGGTAGCAGGACAGTTTGCATTACACTTTGACGGAAGGAAAACCAAGGTTGGGGATTTGGAATTTGAGGTGACTGAAGCCTCTATCTCAGCTGTAACAAGAATTCCCATTACAGGTGAAAAGTGGTTCAAAACCATGGTTTTGAATTCAACCTATGCTAAAGATCTCTTTAAACCAGAATATCAAGCCAATGATTTGTCTAAACGTATGCCAAGGAGTCAATTTATGGAACCATTTGACAGAATATTGAAGATCATATAGAGATATTTTACATGTGAAGGGAGATTTAACACATTCTACCAGTACCATGTAAGGTTGTTGCTACATTTTATTGGTAAGGTTGAGATGAATATTCCCTATTACTTTTTAAGGAGTATAGGTAAGATGTCAGACATGATACAAGCCAAATCTAAAGATGTGGATTCTAGCCTTTTCCACTTTGGATTGATTAGAATGCTAGTCTCTAAGGAATTGGGTAAGAAAGAGATTTCATGGGAGCATTTTGTTTTTACTTCTCATTTCTAGTTGGATCTAGCATCAACTCCTCAATAACATAAGGCAAGTCCTTTATCACCCACCAGTGCTACTAAATTAGGGACCAGTAGGAAGAGAAAGGGCAGATCCCTTGTTCAAGTTTCATAGGTCAGCAAGTAGGTCACATCAATTGAGGAGGAAGCTTGTCCTTCCCCACAAAGAGATTTTTTATTACCTCCTCTACCAGGGTTAGAAGAGGTTCCTTCTTCTACCAAATCTAAATCCAATAAAGGGAATAATATACTCTTTCCCTCTTCTCCTCTAGTAGTCGAAATCAAGGGTAAAAGAACTTTCACAAGGTCATCAATTCCTAAGGAGGTTTTCAAAGAGCAGTCTTTACCAGAAACCCTATTGGCAGCAATAATATAATCTCTATTTTTACAAGCTGCCTACACAGGGTCTTTGAATTCTCATTACTCATCACTACCTTTCTCATTAAACGACACTTGTTACTCATCACTTTCTACGTACCTGCTTTTCAATTTTTTTTTTCATGACTGGAAGCATGAAAACTCACAGCTGGAATTCATACTTGATTTCATTAAAGGGTTAATGTGCATATGGTCTATTGTTGAATTGTCGTATTTCAATATGAACATGGTTGTTTTCATGGTTATAACCCCATGGTCTTGAATACGCCTTGGTTACATGAGTATAAAACCTCCACTCATTTACCATTCAACTAATGTTAATGGGGTTTTGATTTATAAAATTTCTATTGATTCAATTGTTTATTTGATATATTAATTTTGTGATCAAATCGTGGATATGCATACTATTGTTTTCAACTGTTATGATCTTTGTGCGTACCATTATGATGAGGTGTCATTCCAAGTACAACGTGGTATTATGGTTTTGCATGGCCTTGATCTATAGGAATTCTCTCACACGCATGGTAATTAACGCTCCTGCCTACCATTTTGAGTTGTCTTTGCATTGCATTGAGTAAACTCCGGGCGATGGCTCTATGTTTATTCTATCAAACCCTACCTATGAATCCCGTGTCGATTCCTTGCTGTTATCCATGGATCCTGTGGTGAGGATTGAGCCCAATGGTGTCCAGACATTGTTATCATTTGACAATGCTAGAGATGACTTGGAAAGGAATGGCTAGCATATGTTTGTTGAAAAGTTCGAGGGTTTTAATTTAACAGTTTCTCAAGAATTCGCGTTGACATTCGACGGTTGCAGAGAAAAAATAGGAGATGTCCAGCTTGAGTTAAATGACTATATTATTAGCCAAGCCACCGGTCTACCAGATGTGGGACAAAAATGGTTCAAAAACTCAAAGGTTGAAGAGGTTCCCTGGTCATTGTTGTTCACCTCAAGGAGGATTACCAGCTGCGACCGAGGTATGTCTGTCTTATCTTTAAAACCTAGATGGCATGATCTGTTAGCTATTGTGAAATAGTTCGTTACTTGTGAGGGGAGATATGGGTTGGTTTTCTTGTATCACTTGCGATTTCTGATGAGTTTTATCGATTTCCCCCTGAAAATGCCCTATTTTCTCCTTCGAAGTCTATACAAAATGACAAAGCGTTTTAAAAGGAAAAAGTCTGATTCTAGCCTGTTCCACCATTGTTTGATCAATATTATTATTATACATCAGTTGAAATTGAACAATGATTGTTGGGATGCTTTTCTGTTATGTAATGGTTTTGGTAGCAGTGAGTCGGGGCAGGTTGACAAGCCTGTCATCACAGAAACCCTCGTGAAGCCTACCATCTCTCCTCCTTCGCTCTTGCCCTGTGATCCTATTTCTAATTTGGAACCCTTGACCTATCCTAACACTACCCAACCCAACACTCTACTAGATTCATATCCAAAGGAAGGTGTTAAGACTGTTAAAAAATCCACAAGAAAAAAGTGTAAAGGCAAAGTTGATATCAATTATAAGAGTAAAAGGGTCGCTTGTTGGGTTTCACGATGTGCCCAAAATAAACCCAAGCCCTGTGTAGACAAAAATGAAATTATGTTAAGCGAGGATTCCGATTCGGAAATTGAAATATTCCTGGCCAAAGAATATCCATATTCATATGGACTTTTCTCTAATAAACCCTATGATTATGTTACAAACCTTCCACTGTGTTTAAAGGACAATCCCGATTTCCCTAGAATCAAAATCAGTAATGAACCTACATGTCCAATGTATGATTCCCCACCCGTTAATACTATCACTGCTAATACACAGTCTATTCAGCCGCAATGTAACGAATGTCGGTCATGAATCGATAGGTATTACAAAGATGTGCCTTTACTTCAGTCTCAGCTTAAGTCCTTGGAAGAATAGGTGAATTTGCTAACGAAGGAGAGTAACAGACTTCAATACGTAGCTCAAACCAAATACAAATTCCAAAAAACCACAGGGTCTGTTGTTTTTAAGAATGTGGAAGCAACGACTGCAATAGTAAATTCAAGAATTGCTTGATTAAGTCGAATCCCTTAATTTGAGGTATGATTTTTTAAAAATAAGTGTAGGATGATTTTGTCTTTTTTAAATCAGAATACATGATTTGTTTGCACATATTACCTTTAGTTTGTTTTGATTGATTCAATAAAATATGATTCTAGTTATAATTATAACTAGCTACAAAATCGTGAGATTCTGTAGCTAGTTACAAAAATTTGAATTACTTGTTTTATAACTGAAAGTACATCTGAAATATTTTTATTTTTATGTGTTTTCAGGAACCTTTGATTTCTAAAGGAGATTTGAATCATTGTTGGCATCTCTCAGCATGCTATCTTTATGTTTTTTTTTAGAATAGGCTGTTAGTTTTTGGTATCAAGTAGAATCTGGGAGGTTGTATCCCCCACATTTTTTGGAACAAATTAGATGTTATCATCAGGAAACATTTTGTTCCTGTAACCTATATAAATGTGTTTTTTTGTAAAATGGAGATCATCGCTGCCCGGAGGCAAAAAACTATGGATTTATGATTGACAGACTTGAATGGCAGTTGATATTTGCACAACTTTAGCTTCTATATATCATATTTTTATTCAAGTTATGATCATTTCGATTTGAAATTAGATTGTGACTACTTTAGATATCATGGTTTATTGCAGATTGAGATGTTGAAATTTATATGATATCCATGTTTTATGTCCCTTATATAACATACAGTAATTACTCTGTTCAAATTTGAGATTAGAAGATTTATCTTCTTTATTCATTGAACATTTATACACAAATTTTCACAGCAGGATTTATCTCAATGTGGCCATTTGTGAAATTATAAAATTGTTGTTACTGCATTTCTTATATGTTCTGTCATTAGAATTCAATCATTACTTCTTCACGTTTATGCGAATCATTTGTAAGATCTGTTGCGGTTTACCTCAACAAACAGCGAAATCGAATACTGTACACAGGACGAATAGGAGATGCAATTACAAGTTAGTTTGCTAGTTTCATTTTATTAGTTTAATTAATATAGAAATTTTCTTGTAATCTAAACACATTTTACTGTTCATATCTGTTTTCAATTAGACAGTTTTCTTTTTCATTTCTTGTTTATAAACGTTATAAAATAAAATAAAAAAATAAAAAATACTGAAGGATAGTTTTGTTGTCGTTATATAAATCAATCCATATTCCTACATATGGAAGAAAGTTTCCTGCATATGGAAGAAAATTTCTAAGGCGCAGTAATCGACGAAGGTACTCATGACGAAAATCTTCGTGACTTTACGGTAATACCAGATCCAAGATCTCCATAATCTTCATCAGACATGGTAAATTCTATCCCAAAATCTGTAGTTAGATTAGAAAAATTTTATGATCTTCACGACAAGTTCAAGAAATCAGTGAATTGTAAAACGAATAGTTCCTCTTTAACGCATGAAAAAGTAAACTTGGGAAATAAAGACAACCCACAGTGCATTAATTTAGGGGTGGGATGTTCTGAACAAGAAAAATAAGCATTTATTAAATTGTTTAAGGAATTCAAAGATGTTTTTGCTTGGACGTACAACAACCTAAAAACCTTTGATCCTAACATCATACAACACGTTATTCCTATGAAACCCCAAACCCATCCTTTTCAACAAAAGTTAAGGAAAATGCACCCAAAACTCGAACCAACTGTCAAGAAGGAATTAAATAAACTCCTGAACGCTAAGATAATCTTTCCATTTAGGCACACACAATGGGTCTCTAATCTTGTCCCTGTCCGGAAGAAGAGTGGTGAAATCCGACTATGTGTCGATTTCTGAAATCTTAATCGAGCGTCTGATAAAGACAACTACCCTGTCCCACCCATGGAACAGATCCTTCAACAGGTATCTGGTTCTGAAAGATTATCCTTATTGGATGGTTTTTCAGGGTATAACCAAGTCCTAATGTCCCCTCCAGACCAACTTAAAACCACCTTCCGAACTCCATGGGGCACCTACGCTTATAGGAAGATGCCCTTTGGACTCATAAATGTCGGTGCCACTTTCTAGAGAGAGATGGACATCACTTTCCGAGGCTTAATCAATCAATCTGTCATAGTTTACCTGGATGACGTTACTGTCTTCTCGAAAAACGTTACTGTCATCTATCTCATTTAAGATCCGTTCTACAACGATGTCATAAGTATGACATTTCTTTGAATCCCAAAAAATATATCTTCACAGTAGAACAAGGTAAACTCTTAGGATTTATTGTATCAAGCGAAGGGATGATTATCGACCCTGAAAGAACTCAAGTCATTTCGAAACTCCCCCTCTCCCTCGTAAAAAAAGTCTATGCAATCTTTCTTAGGTAAGATAAACTTTGTTAGGAGATTCATCCCCAACTTTTTAGAAATGGTGAGACCATTACAAAACCTAATAAAAAAGGACGTACAATACCATTGGGGACCTTTAGAAAACCAGGCTTTTAATTCAATAAAAAAGGCCATAATAGATGCTCCTTCTCTAATGAGCCCCGATTTTTCTCAATACTTCACCCTCTACACGTTCGCTTCTGACCGTTCTTACGCTGCTGTCCTAACTCAAAAGAACACTAAAAACAATGAAGTCCCAATTGCCTTTATGAGCTTAGCCTTCAAAGGGGCAGAACTTAATTACCCAGCAGTAGATCAACAAGCCTATGCTATTTTTAAAGTAGTAAATCACTTCTGATCTTATCTTTTGAAATCTAGGACGAAAATCATTGTCCCTTACCCAACTGTTAGAAATTTGTTAGTACAGAAAGAACTAGGCGAAGAAAGGGAAAACTGGGTCACATCCTTGCAAGAGTATGACATAGAAATCACCCCAGCACAAATAGTAAGAGGTGAAGGGTTATGAAATTTAGTCACTGACTCAGCTGCAGGACAGCAAGAGGAAAATGATATGCCAAATCCAGGACAACACTATCAAAATCTAATCTGCTGTGCACAAAACCTTGTTAGTCCCTGGTATGATGATATAAAATTTTGTCTTGAACATGGGTCATCTCCCTGTCACCTAGATCCCACAAAAAGAAGAGCACTAAGATTAAAATCTGCTTCCTTTCATCTAATTAATGGTATTTTGTTTCGTCAAAATTTTGATGGAGTACTAATGCGTTGTCTTGAGAAAGATGAAGCAGAAAATGTCTTATTGGAATTGCACGCAGGAGAATCCGGTGGGCATTTTGGTGGAGATATCACAACCCATAAAGTATTAAGAGTAGGTTACTACTGGCCTACACTTTTTAAATATGCTCATTCTTTGTGTCGCAAGTGTGTAATTTGTCAAAAAGCATCCGGACGAATACAGAAACCAGCCTTCCCTCTGCAACCAGTTTCAGTAGACTCCCATTTTCAGTAGTGGGGTCTAGATATTATAGGTCCAATCAATCCTCCATCCTCACAACAACATAAGTATATCATAACAACCATAGATTACTTCACCATGTGGTCCGAGGCTGCCCCATTAAAAGCTGCAAATACCAGCCAAGTAATATCTTTTTTGAATTCGAATATTATTACTCGTTTTGGTATCCCTCACTGCCTGGTATTTGATAATGCTTCCTATTTTTCGTCTCTTGAGATGAGTGATTTCGCTATAGAAAAGGGAATTAAATTAAAGTATTCTTCCAGCTATTACCCCCAAGGCAATGGATTGGCAGAATCGACTAATAAAAATCTGATCAAAATTATCAAGAGAACGGTCTCTGAAAACCATAAAAATGGGCATAACGCACTATTAAACACAATCTAGGCTGATAGAGTGACTCCTAAAACTGTTGTGGGTAACTCACCTTTCTTTCTCATTTACGACAGAGAGGCGATTCTGCCACCATATGTCCTCCTTCCCTCTCTGTAGCTATCGTAGAAAATACAAGAAGAGGACTGTCCCCCTTTGGAGAATCGAATTAACGCTTTGTTAAAATTAGAAGAAGTGAGGGCTCAAGCGAAACGGAAATTGGATCAACATCAACTTATTGTTAAAAGATGGTTTGATTCCAATTCTGCCTCTGACAAAAATTTTGAGGTAGGTGACCTTGTCCTAAAATGGGACAAACTGCATGAGGGAAAAGGAGAGCATACAAAGTTTCAGAACTTGTGGCTAGGACCATTCTTGATTGTTGAGAAATTGGGTCCCAGTTCCTTCTGATTACAGAATTTAGAGGGACATCCAGACACCTATTCGGTGAATGGCCAAGCTCTAAAAAGGTATTTCACCTGATGACAGTCCCATGTACACTGTGTAAATATTTTTGTTTTGCTTTCTTTTTGTTTTTCTTTGCTGCTTTGTTTTGATTTTTCCCCTATGCTTTCCATTTTTTTTTTTTGAGACGCACATGCCTGGACCATGAACTAATTCAGACAAAGAGAACAAAAAAATTTCCCCTCTGAAATGACTACTGAAGGTTGTTTAAACATCAATTATGATATTTTTCTGAAGTTGGTAGCCATGTTAAAGAAAGCTTGGTGTTTGAAAAGCGTTTCTTGATTTTAATCTGTAACTGAAGCTATTCACGATCATCCATAAAAAATTCTTCTTACGTTGTCCCTGTTTCTTAAGAAAACAACTCAGAGATGTCTCCTTTCCCTCAAAAGTCATTTTATTAACAAACTATCTCTAGATCCTAATGAAGGACAGTTAAATAATTTCCTCAAGGTCTGTAATTTACTAAAATATGTCCAAAAATCAAGATTTTCAGCATCACCTCGCTCTATTAAATATCTTTAAAACTAAATAAACCCTCATGAGAGCTGTGGGAAGTGCTTGTAAACCCGTCGGGATACTGAACAGGTCTACTGGCAGTGGGTAAATGCATGCATGACGCCAAGATAACTTCGTCGGGGTACTGAAAAGGCCCGCTGGCAGCGAAGCAATGTCAGGTATATGAAAATTCTCAGATATGGAATATTTTGACCTTAAATATCCTTAGTTCTGATATGGAACTTCTTGGAAGGATAAAAATATCAGAGTGGGTTAAATGGCATCCCTGTCGAGGCTATGGACGCCTGCTAGCAACAACGACTCTATCAACAGTATTGAAGATTTTAACTTTAACATCGTGACTCTCTTTTGTCAAGATTGTCATCAGTTTTCATCTTTTAAAATAACAGTAATCTAAAACTAGAATGTTTTATAATTGATAATGATGTTCAAACATTTTCTTAGTTGTTTTTTATTTGAATTTTTTTCTGATTATCCTAATTTGGACTCGTTCGCTTGGTAGAGATAACTACTTCTACCAGTGTGTCGCCATTGTTGGCAACAATAATATAATCTCTATTTTTACAAGCTTCCTACACAGGGTCTTTGAATTCTCGTTACTCGTCACTACTTTTCTCATTAAATGACACTTGTTACTCGTCTCTTTCTACGTACCTACTTTTCAATTTTTGTTTTCATGACTGGAAGCATGAAAACTCACAGCTAGAATTCATACTTGATTTCATCAAAGGGTTAATGTTCATATGGTCTATTGTCAAATTGTCGTATTTTTCTATGAACATGGTTGTTTTCATGGTTATAACCCCTTGGTCTTGAATACACCTTTGTTACATGAGTATAAAACCTCCACTCATTTACCATTTGACTAATGTTAATGGGGTTTTGATTTATAAAATTTCTATTGATTCAATTGTTTATTTGATATATTAATTTTGTGATCAAATTGTGGATATGCATACTATTGTTTTCAACTGTTATGATCTTTGTGTGTACCATTATGCCGAGGTTTCATTCCAAGTACAGCGTGGTATTATGGTTTTGCATGGCCTTGATCTACACGAATTCTCTCACACGCATGGTAATTAACGCTCCTGCCTACCATTTCGAGATGTCTTTGCATTGCATTGAGTAAACTCGGGGCGATGGCTCTATGTTTATTCTATCAAACCCTACCTTCGAATCCCATGTCAATTCCTTGCTGTTAGCTATGGCTCCTATGGTGAGGATTGAGCCCAACGGTGTCCAGACATTGTTATCATTTGACAATGCCAGAGATGACTTAGAAAGGAATGGCTGGCGTATGTTTGTTGAAAAGTTCGAGGGTTTTAATTTAACAGTTGCTCAAGAATTCACGTTGGCATTCGACGGTTGTAGAGAAAAAATAGGAGACGTCCAGCTTGAGTTAAAGGAATATTTTATTATCCAAGCCACCGGTCTACCAGCTGTGGGACAAAAATGGTTCAAAAAATCAAAGGTTGAAGAGGTTCCCTGGTCATTGTTGTTCACCACAAGGAGGATTACTAGCTGCAACTGAGGTATGACTGTCTCAGCTTTAAAACCTAGATGGCATGATCTGTTAGCTATTGTGAAACAATTCATTACCTGTGAGGGGAGATATGGGTTGGTTTTCTTGTATCACTTGCGATTGCTCATGAGTTTTATCGATTTCCCCTTGAACATGCCCTATTTTCTCCTTTGAAGTCTATACAAAATGGAAAAGCGTTTTAAAAGGAAGAAGTCTGATTCCATCCTGTTCCACCATTGTTTAATCAAGATTATTATTATATATCAGTTGAAATTGAACAATGATTGTTGGGATGCTTTTCTGTTACATAATGGTTTTGGTAGCAGTGAGTCAGGGCAGGTTGACAAGCCTGTCATCACAGAAACCCTCGTGAAGCCTACCATCTCTCCTCCTTCACTCTTTCCTTGGGATCATATTTCTAATTTGGAACCCTTGACCTATCCTAACACTACCCAACCTGACACTCTACTATATTCGTATCCAAAGGAAGGTGTTAAGACTGTTAAAAAATCCACAAGAAAAAANCAAAGTTGATATCAATTATAAGAGTAAAAGGGTCGCTCGTTGGGTTTCACGATGTGCCTGAAATAAACCCAAGCCTTGTGCAAACCAAAACGCAATTGTGTTAAGAGAGGATTCTGATTCGGAAATTGAAAGATTCTTGGCCGAAGAATATCCATATTCATATGGACTTTTCTCTAATAAACCCTATGATTATGTTACAAACCTTCCACCATGTTTAAGGACAATCCCGATTTCCCTGGAATCAAACTCAGTAATGAACCTACAGGTCCAATGGATGATTCCCCACCTGTTAATACTATCACTGCTAATACACAGTCTATTCAGCCGCAATGTGATGAATGTCGGTTATGGATCGATAGGTATTACAAAGACGTCCCTTTACTTCAGTCTCGACTTAAGTCCTTGGAAGAACAGGTTAATTTTCTAACGAAGGAGAATAACGGAATTCAATCCGTAGCTCAAAACAAAGACAAATGCCAAAAAACCACAGGGTCTGTTGTTTTTAAGAATGTGGAAGCAGCGACTGCAATAATAAATTCAAGAATTGCTTGATTAAGTCGAATCCCTTAATTTGAGGTATGATTTTTTTAAAATAAGTGTAGGATGATTTTGTCTTTTTCAAATTATAATACATGATTTGTTTTCACAGATTACCTTTAGTTTGTTTTGATTGATTTAATAAAATATGATTCTAGTTATAATTAAAACTAGCTACAGAATCGTGAGATTCTGTAGCTAGTTACAAAAATTCGAATTACTTATTTTATAACTGAAAGTACATCTAAAATATTTTTATTTTTATGTGTTTTCAGGAACCTTTGATTTCTAAAGGAGATTTGAAGCACTATTGGCATCTCTCATCATTCTATCTTTATGTTTTTTTTTAGAATAGGATGTTAGTTTTTGGTATCAAGTAGAATCTGGGAGGTTGCATCCCCCACATTTTTTGGAACAAATTAGATGTTATCAACAGGAAATGTTTTGTTCCTGTAACCTATATAAATGTGTTGTTTTGTAAAATGGAGATCATCGTTGCCTGGAGGCAAAAAACTATGGATTTATGATTGACAGACTTGAATGGAAGTTGATATTTGCACAACTTTAGCTTCTATATATCATGTTTTTATTCAAGTTATGATCATTTCGATTTGAAATTAGATTGTGACTACTTTAGATATCATGGTTTATTGCAGATTGAGATGATGAAACTTATATGATATCCATGTTTTATGTCCCTTATATAACATACAGTAATTACTCTGTTCAAATTTGAGATTAGAATATTTATCTACTTTATTCATTGAACATTTATACACAAATTTTCACTGTAGGATTTATCTCAATAGTTTTACTGTCGTTATATAAATCAATCCATATTCGATTTTTGCAGATATAGATTAAAATTTGCATTTTGTAAATGTTATACATATATTAGAGATATAATCATATTGATATATTGTACATATTATAAGTAGATCTCTTTTATAAATATTAGTTAGTAAACTATAAGTATATTTTAGATTTGTATATAGTTTTCAGAAAGTGTTTTTCATTAAAGTTATTTTCTTTAGTTTTGTTTTTCCACTTTCATAGGACTTAGATCGGCCAACGGAGCCGCTAAACCTGTCAGAGTGGATTAATCCAAACAGATTGGGTTAAGTAGACAACCCCAGACCAGATTCACTCCTCTAGTTGACGAGCGGTCAATTTCGCCCGTCAACAAATCCCTATTCAAAAGAAGAAGGGAAAAATCATTGAAAATCCTGTGGAAGAGAAACAAGAAGCCCCTATGTAGAAAGGGAAAGGTAAAGGTACTAAAATACCTTTGTAGAGGAAAGATGAAACCTCTGTGAAAGACTCTAAAAATCCTGTGGGAAGAAAAGAAAAAACCCCTTTGAAGAGGAAGAAGGGTAAAGGAAAATCCACCAAGAAACCTGATGAGGAAGATAAGACACTTCCCATGCAGGGGGAAGAGGAGAATGAGAAAAAACCTATTGAGACTGTGCATAACATTCCTCCTCCTGATAGTCAGACCTTCAAGAGACTTATCAGGAAACTTAAATATGCAAGAAAAGAGGTGGACCAATTGAAAAAGGAAGCCATGTCTGAAATAACTAAGATGACAGAGCTTATGGATGGTTACAGTCACACCCTTGACTTGGAAAGGTTTGTATAAACAAGGGACCAACCCCTTCATAGACAACTAAAGAATCTTTATAGGCAGAACATAGGCTTCCAGTCTCAGAATAGGAAGTTAAAGGATTAGCTGAAGAACTTTTAGAATGAGGTATCCCAAAGAAATTTACAGGTATTGGTTGAAGCTTCCATTGAGAATGACAAACCAACAGTTAAGAAGAGCACAACCTCATTGAAAAATCCCGTGATTGCTAAGAAGAAGAAGTCTTCTGTGTCAATTGAAGATCCTCTTTCTACCAGGAAGAGTGTGAGGTTAAGTGTCAAAATGACAAAATATATGGTAAAAGATAAGCCCCATTTTTTAGGATGGTTCCTTTTTGGGAGGGCTAACTGATATGCAAATATTATCTCTACCATCTATACAAGATTCTAAGCATTTAACTATCAGAGTTTTGGGTTTTTTTCTAAATGATAACTCCCTCAGTGGTAAAATGCATTACCTATTGTACTATCAAGGCACCTAAGTAAAATGGGTTTGATATCATGAAATACCACCAATTGTTCTGCACATGTTCAATATTGAAGGCGCTATGTTTTTGGAAATGATAACTAAACCTGCACACAGACGCAACATAAGTGGCGCTACCTACAGGAGGTACCTAATATTTGGCAGAGAACAGAGTTGGCATACAGGCGCAACAAAGTGGCACTACATAATGGTGCTACCTAATATTTCACATAGAACAGAGTTGGCATACAGGCGCAACACAGTGGCACTACGTAAAGGCGCTACCTAATATTTTACAGAGAACAAATTATGCACACATACGCAACACAGTTGTGATACCTAAATGCACTACCTTCTTTACTTGTCCAGTAGTGAAATACGCTACTCAATATGCTACCTAAAGAAGCTACCAACAGACACTAGGGATCTAGGAAGGTCAAGCCAACAACTTTTTGGATGGATGATGATGGATAAAATTGCAAAAGAAACATCTGGCATTATGAGGATAACTACATGCTCCTAAAATACACATGGAAAAACAGGAATTGTGCAGCAAGAGAGAATAAAATCAGTTTGAAGCATGGTTGGATTAGTCACCAACATTTTCCTATTGTATAGCATAGGTTGTTAAATAATTTGTTAGATCAAATAAATGTTTAGATATTTTCAAGGGAAGGAGGCCAACTTGTACCGCCAGCTTTTGCCTCCTTTTTGTTATAAGTAGATAGATCAATTTATTTAGTATGTTCGTATGGTTGAGCAAGGCTCCCTTAGACTGTAATATTTTGATGAAGTAACTATGATCTAGCTATGTACTGGGCTTAAGACATTTTGGCTAATAGAAATGAGATTTTCTTTCATCTTTCTTGCTGTTGATGCTAAATGTTCATGCTTTGAATGATTCACATGAATGATTGTGGTGATGTTATGGTGGATGCTTGATCATTATATTATCATGATGTTTATTTAGCTTCCTTAGTTTCTGATTTCAATAAGACCTTGTGTTAATAAGCTTTCCTCCTTAGGATTTTGCAGACCTGATGTTTACAGTAGCCCCTACACTTCTCTTATTTTAAGTCTTCCCTCTATTCATACTTACTCCCAAACTACTAATTGAAGTTATCCAAGACCTTGATTGCTGGTGCATGCTAGCCCTGTTATCTGAGTTGGAACATTATCATTTTGAGTCTCTTTCCATTTGACCTTTAAAACACCCTTACATTCACTTGTAAACTTGATGGGTACTGGGCTTGCCTTCGATGCAATTTGAATGTGATTCCTAGTGCTAACACATAACATAAACAAAAAAATATAGTTTGATACATGGGAGTTTAATATCTTATGAAAGGAATTAATCTTCTAGGTCCTTCATCTTCCCGAGGCCTGCTTTTTTATGACTATCGCTGATTCTGAAATCTGAATCTTCTAGGTGGAGTGTCCCTGTAATTTTCCTTGTAAAACTTATTGTCTCCTCTAAATGTCTATGCATAGCTTCTTGGTTGTGTTTCTTGATCTGTAGTTTTCAATCTTGAGACTCTTTCTGTCTAATTGTATCCTATCACATACTTGTCATGATGTTGACTCTGACTGTTGATAATTTTATCCAAAAACTTTGAGCTATTTTGCATGTTTTTATGTTGAAGGTCTTCTCTCAATTTGACAATCTCTACTTCCAAATTTCCAATGACACTGTCCTTTGATTCCAACTATTCTTTAAGTGATTCTTCAATTCTTTTGTATTATTCAAATTGAATTTTTAAATTAGATATCATCTTCTCCAATTCTTCATAGTTGGAGATTTGTGTTTCCTCTTTTCTCTTTAGTTCTTCATGTAGTGATTTTTTTTTCTTCTTTTCCCTTTTTATAAGATCTATGGCACTCAACAATTATTCTCTATAGTCAAATTATGCCTCTTCATATTCTTCTTCTATGTCTTATTAATCGTAGTCTTCTACTTCCATGAATACAACTCTTTCTGTCTCACTTTCACTGACTTCATCTTCATCTGATGAGGAGCTGTCTTCTTTGGTGCATAAAATTTTCTTGAAGACTTTATTTTTTGTTATTTTTCCTTTATACATATTTTTTCTATTTGAATCATCTTCTTCATTTGTTTTCTTTTTCTTATGAGGAAATTTATTAGCAAAATTACCAATACCATCACAATTAAAACAAATAAATGGAATCTTACCTCTATATCTGTTGTTGATTCCCCTTTTCAGTCTTTTGAAGAAGTTAGATACTTCTTCATCGTATTCCAAGATGTCACTATTGATGCTATATTATTTTTCCTTTTGCTTGCCCTTTTTCTTTGACTTATTGGATGCTTTGAATGCTGCTTATTTTATACCTGGATTCTCCTATTCAGTTCTCATTTCATAGGCTGTGAAAACTCCATGTAGTTCATCCATGCTTATTGAATCCAAATCTGTTCTTTCTTCTATTGTTGAGACCTTAGGATCAAATATCATTGGAAGACATATTAGTACCTTTTTAAAAATTATAGATTCATAAACTTATTCTCCCAATCCTTTGATTGCATTCACTATTTCATCATCGCGTAAGAAGTAATTTGCAATATTCTCATCTTGCTTCATTTTTAGATGTTCAAATTGACCTCTGTAAGTTTGAAGCTTTGTTGCCTTGAATTTTGCATATCCCTCATAAATATTCTGTAGTTTGTCCCAAATCTCTTTTGTAGATATTCAATGCATAACTTTTCCATATGCTGAATCACAAAGACCATTTAGAAGTGAATTTTTTTATTTTGAATTGTTTAGACTGAGTTTCCTTCCATTTTCATTTGTTGGTGGAACTGTTGGTTCTTTATATCCATCTACAAATGATTTCCAAACCTCAAATCCCTATGCTTATACACATGTTTTCATCCTTCAGCTCTCGAATGCATACTTATGTCCATCAAACTGTGGTATTCTATTTTTATACATATTGTTTCTCTCCATGATCTACCTTTCAGTGGTTAAACTAATTTATGAAGAAACCTAGATATGATACCATTTGTTGGATTACTGAGAGGGGGGGTGAATCAGTAATAGAGATTTTTAATCCTTTTAACCATGGTATGTAAGTGTTATTTATCTTTATGATCAATATAGCATTATCATCCAATAAGTGTAGAGTAAATATACCATGAACAATGAACAATCATACACATACACAGTACATCAATATTATTACGTGAAAACCCAATGCAGGAGAAAACCAAAGAATGCATTTTCTTATATTTCTTTAATAAGTACATTCATTGGAAGCACCAACTGCCTTTTTTCTCCAAATGCAACTGGAAGGAGGCTCTGATCCCCTATATTTATAGGCTACAACCTGAGGGAAGATCCAACTCCCCAATTCTCTCGCTACAACTAGAAGGAGGATATAACCCCCTATGTTCTCCTTCTACAACCAGAATGTGGTTGTAACCACCTATCCTTGCCCTATCCTACCACCCTAAAATACAAGTGAAATGATGAAACCACTGCCACACTGTCACTGTGAGATATACCACTATAAACCTATACCAATATGTACCAACAACTTGTAACCAACCTGTACCAAAGATCTATGATCAACCTGTACTTGTAACCTTCCTGTACAAACAAAAACCAACAGGTATGTGACTTGTTTGTGTTGCATCTCGCGTATGTAGACGATCTGTTTGTACTGCAACCTACATATCTATGTGGCATATCTATACTGCAGCCTGCATATGCCTTCTGAAAACTAGGGTTTTCTCTTTCCTAAAACAATTTGACCCTTTACTGCCTCTGTCACATCAACCTGCAACCTGTCACTATGTCCAGACTATAGTTGTTCCCTATGCATACATCCTAATACATATCCCTTAACCAAGTGAATATATATCTCTCTATTCATGTGCCATACAAGTGTGTATAATCATGAAAAATTATAATAAACCTCACATGGACTAGACATCAAACCCTTACTGATATAGAACCTCTCAATACATCAACCACTTCACAACCACTTCACAAATACAAGATCTCAACCTTGTACCACAAAAACCCTTAACCATGTGCCAAGAAATAAAAGACGTTCCTCAACGCTAAAAAGATATACCAATGATAGATATTAATTATACCAACAATTTATTTCTGTATATCTGACTTATACAGTAAGTGTCGTGCATCCAATAGCCTCTCTAGGGAAAATCCTCAAACCCCCATAACCATTTCTCATGTAGAAAAAAAATCCAACTACATATAGAAATAAGACATACCTTTTGAACCTGTAGATAGATGTTTTATACCTAATCACTGTATACCTTCCTGGGAGATTTCTTTTAGACTCTAGAGACCCAACATATTCATCTTCTGAAGTTTTTATGGATTTTCCCACATGTATGCGCCCTGTTATACTGCCATCCTGTGTACGTATGTTGTTAAGAACCAAATATCAAAATAGCATAAAAAACCTCAAAATAAGTACTCAACGCCTTGAGAAAGAGAGAATTTCAAATAATAAGCCTCTTCGAGGGGGAAACCTCCTTATACACCACATAAATTTACAAATACAAGATGATTACAAATGAAAATGTCTCCTTGGTATATATAGAAGACTAGGAGGTACAATTAAAACTAATGGACCAAAGAAGACATAAATAAAATAACAATACTAATGTAATATGCCCCAATTAAGGGGAAATGTGCCACTATTTAGGGCTTAACATACCCCTCCCCTTCAGACAAGTGTTTTCTGCAACTCTTGAGTAATTTTGGATGCTTCTATATAAAATACTCATCTTCCCAAGTGGAATCTTTAGCAAACAGTTTCCTCCACTTAATGAGATACTCTGAAATGGATCTATTCCTCAGCAAGCGAATTCTTGTGTCAGTGATAACTTTAGGCTCTAATATGATTTTTTCCTTCCTCGTCAATTTCTAGAAATATAGCTTGAACTGGGATCTTGTCACCTATAACCTTCTTTAAGCATGAAACATGGAAAACTTGGTGTACTCGCGAAGATGCATACAACTCCAATTTGTATGCCATAGTACCAATATTTTGCAACACCTTATAAGGGCCATAGTACTTTGGTGATAATTTATTATCCTTCTTAACTTGCTCGAGGGACATTTGTTTTTATGGTTGTAGTCTTAAAAATACCCAATCTCCTAC
>SNQJ01S0004881.1:0-13628 GCA_010110895.2 Picea sitchensis | reverse complement strand
TAAATAACAAAGAAATCAAAATAGTTCATGTGGTTTATGAACAAAAAAAAAAATGTTGGGCAACGGTGCCAAAATGTTGGGCTCTAAAGATGTCCTAAAAACAACCTCTATGTATCAACCAAAGGTAGGCACTGGCACAAGAATTTTACTTATCACCTATGTAGGTTCTTACCTTCCATTTTCAATACCCAGCCTTGAGAGATGAAACACCTGTAAAGGAACAACAATCGCAAATGGAACGACAATTTTTCTCTTCAAAGGAACATCACAACCTGCAAAAGGAACAACAATCAGAACAAAAGGAACAACAATCATTACATTGGGCCGAACTAATGTTGAATTAATTGCATTGTATATTTACCCAACTATCTAATTTGTCAACCCGGGGTTCGTAAACTGACAAAGAACACGCAAAATATATGCAAGATTAAAGAGGGACTAATCTAATCTAATGTTTAATCTACAACTGAAATTGAATCATTAATCTAACACGCGACTGAAATAGAATAATTAATCTAACACATGACTTGGAATTGAATTAATCTAGTTGTGTAAATGAAATTAATCTAGGAATGATAAATTGCGTGAAGGAATTAATCTAGAAATGGAGAACTACATGAAGGAAAAGCAAGTACAACATGTGAAGAGTTAAATAACACAACAACATATGTGAGCNAACTACATGAAGGAAAAGCAAGTACAACATGTGAAGAGTTAAATAACACAACAACATATGTGAGCTCACGCCAATGAAGCAATCTTCTATTAAAATAACCAAATCAATCTTCATAACAAAATAATAAAAGCATGAAAACCAAAACCACGAATCCCTTTCTCTTTCGAATCCTAGTGACTACCATTAATGACTACTCTAATTCTCTACTTGATTACTACTGATTGAATTCTAATTGCTCCTAATTTAATTCTCATGAAGAGAGAGAACTCTCTTTTATACATGAGATCTTTGAAGATAAGATAACCATCTCATTATTACAGATCCACTTTTCTCTCAACCTATTTCCCTATTATTACAAAATATAATCCCTTTAAATCCTCACACATATCTCTCATATATCTTAGATAAGATATTCCAACCAAATATCCATGATCTTATCCCTGGAATGGTCTTGAATTATCTCCTCAAATATTGAAATGGTGGAGGAAGTATTTGAGAAGTCCTGCGAATTAATCCTTCACATATTCCTACACATTACAAAGCTCACACATATTTGAGATATATATGAAAACATGTCAATTTTCTAACATTTAATCACAAATTCCCTTTTAATACTAAAATGAATAAAGTGGAGAACAATAAAGTGAAACCCAAGTATATTTATGGAAATGATATCATGAAAGGTTAATGGGGCGATGAAATGTGAAGAATGATGAAGGGAAAGATGGATGAAAATATGACATTTTTGAGCCCCCAACAATTGTCTGAAGGCTTATTTGGTGTAGAAGTTCCCTTTTTTTGTGGCATGTTGGCCAAGTATCACTTTTAAACCTTGCTTTTGAGGTGGTTCTACTAGATGATCTTTCTTCTGTTGTATCTCCAAAATTTCGGCCCTTCTGGGTCTGAAAATTTCATTTTGTAGTTCTATGATAAGTCTTCTCTGCAATTCCATAGGTCTGATCAAAATTGGATGTGCAAGTGGAAGTTATAGTTACTTCCTCACACCTTGATGAATTTTTCCCTTCTAGGAGAGCATACTTGTAAAGCAGGAGAAGAGCACAATATATAATATTTGATTCTAAAACTTGCACCAAAAATAATACAGACTGTCCACTCTGCAATGCAACTAGTCTGACTTAATTTGGATACTCACTGAAGAAGATATCACTATTTTACCTGGAGCACCTGTTTGAGACTGGTTAATATGACTAGTCAACTACCTTATCTTACACAGGGTGTATCTACAAAAGTAGGATGACCCAGAAGATGACATTTTTATCACATCTACCTTGATAATTTCTCTAAATATCCTCTGATTTTTAGGGTATGAAACGTCACATAAAGCATTTTATAGAAAAAATTCCCCGTTGACTAAATTCAGGATGATTCCATAACCTTGTCTTACACAAGATATATATCTGAAAGTATAAGGCCTCAAGAGATGAAATTTTAACCCCAAGTACCTTTATCTATATAATAAATGTAATCCTAGGAGTTCCTTCTGAAAAATCATAGAAAAACAATTATAGGAAAAATTCCCAGGTGTCTTAGATGCAGTAGTGAAACCCCAAGACCTTGAGCTCTAATACCAAATGTTAAGAACCAAATATCAAAATAGCATAAAAAACCTCAGAATAAGTACTCAACACATTGAAAAAGAGATAATTTTAGATAATAAGCCTATTCTAGGGGGAAACCTCCTTACACACCACATAAATTTACAAATTCAAGATGATTCCAAATGAAAAGGTCACCTTGATATATATAGGAGAATAGGAGGTACAATTACAACTAATGGACCCAAGACAACATAAATAAAATAACAATACTAATGTAATATGCCCCAATTAAAGGGTAATGTGCCACTATTTAGGGATTGACATATGTTCCCTTCTCCACTGCATTCCGCATACACCTCAAAACCTAGGGTTTTTTTCAATATTTTCTACAATTCCGAAACTTTCACCGTCAACCCTTCATGCTACCTCAGACTTGCATAGCTTCAGATGTATCAATGAGTACCTGTAGTAAACATTAGACAATAATATATATTCAATGTGCTCAATAGGTGCTAATATGTGATCCTTTCTCTCTTATTTATACTTCCATGTAGCTTCCTCAAGGAGTTACCTTCTAACCAACTTAACCCAATTTCCTTCTTTTTGGGATAACCCACTTCTAACCCACTTTTCTAAAAATAGTAAATTCTCCACTTCTAGTTGCAACTAAATTATTTTTAATTATTTTCTTATTGCAACAACTTAACCCATGATTAACTCCTAGTTTCACCCACTTGACTAGTCAACTTTTTCTACAAGCTTCTAGAATAATTTGACTTGTTTGACCTTCTAGATAACTCATGAGGGTTCTCCAACTTCACAAGGCCATAAATATCTAACCATGAGGATTTATGTGACATTCCACATATCACCGAAAATGTCAGGACATGTAATATCCATATAGAATAGTCTTACTTGCAAATATATGAATCTTCGTACCATTATACATCAATCAAACTGAAGTCCCTTAACCATATTGTTTGGTATACCATAAATTTCTACTGTACTTTCTTCAAGGGTTGACATCAATAACAACCAACCCAATTAATCAACAACACGAAGGAAATATCCTACGCCATATTGTGTCTGCAGGAGGAATCAAGATAGATCCTAAGAGGGTGGAGACCATTCATAAGATTGACATTCAAAGAAACAAAAAAGGCTATACAATCCTTCATAGATAGAATTAATTTCTTAAAAAGACTCATACCCCATTTTTCTAAAATCATCAAGCTCATTACCAATATGTTGAAAAAGGATGAAAAAATTAAGTGGACACCAAAAGCAAAATATTCCTTTGAAAATATAAATCAAGCTCTAATTCAAGATCCTATCCTTATTAATCCATATAACTCTAAGGAATTTCTGGTTTTTTAATTTTCATCTGAAGATACCATTATTGTTGTTTTGTTGCATAGGAATGATGAAGGGTATGAGAAGCCTATTTCTTTCATATGCAGAACTGAAGTATGAGATAATGGAAAAACATGCTTATGCCTTCATTAAGGAATTAAAACCCTTCAAGGCTTATGTTTTTCATTCTAATATAATTGATTATGTCCCTGGTAGTGCTATGAAAGAGATACTTGTACAACCAGATAATGAAGGAAAAAGGGGAAGATGGATAACCAAACTCTTGGAATATGATTTGGTCATAAAAAATACTAAGCTTATCAAAGGACATGGTATTGTAAAGATGTTTGGTGACTCAAATTATAAAGATCTTGGGATGCATTGCATTTTTACTCAATCAGATGGTTCATCTTCACAAGATGAAGGAAGGATCTTACAGGTAATGGAAAAATATCTTTCTTCGTCCTAATATAAATATATTGTTCACTTTTTTCAAAATATTCAACCTCCTCCTGATTTTGATAAATTGAAAGTGAGATCCTTGAAACTCAAAGCTGTGAAATATTGCATAATTAATTAGGTCTTGTTTTGGATAGATCGTAATGGATTTTTATTGATATGTGTTGATGAGGAAGAAGAAAAACAGGTTCTAATCGATTTACACAAAGGAGTTTGTGGAGGACATCGTCATTGGAAAGCCACAAATTTAAAAATCTTTATGACAAGATATTACTGCCCTATGATAGTTTATGATGTGTTTTCCCAGGTTAAAGCATGTGAACAATGCCAAATATTTTTAGGAAAATATAAGTTTCTTTGTTTTCCTTTGAAACCTATAATTGCAAATGGCCCTTTTCAATAGTGGGGCCTCGATTTCATTGAAAAAATTCACTGACCTTCCTTTGGGAAACACAAATGGATACTCACAGTCACTGATTATTTTACAAAATGGATTGAAGCTATCCCTACAAGGAATGCAACAAATAAGGTCATCATGAGATTTTTAGAAGGAAATATTTTCTCAAGGTTTGGATTCCCTAGGAAATTTATTACATACAATTCCCAGACATTCAAGTCTTCTTATATGGTTGAATTTTGCAGAAAATATAACATTCAGCTAGCCCATTCTACCCCATATTAACCAATGGGTAATGTATTAGAGGAATCCTCAAACAAAATTCTTTTCAGAATCATTAAGAAGTTGTTGTCAGAAAACAAAAGATCATGGGATTACATGCTGAAGTTTTCTTTATGGGTTGACAATATCATCACTAAAAATTCAGTTGGAACCTCTCATTTCCATATGGTATATGGAACATATGCCATCTTTCCAATCCAACTTGGTTTACCTGTACTTAATTCCAGCAAGAAGAGTTGGAAGAACCAAATGACATTCAAAGAATGATTTTTCAAATCATTGAAGTTCATCAAATCAGAGAAATACTAAATGAGAAGTTTGAAGCTCATCAGAGCAAGGTCAAGGAAGTATTTGATAAAAAAGACTAAAAAAAATGATTTTAAAACATGAGACCTTGTTCTGAGATGGGATTCCAGGAGGGAAGAGAAATCAAAACATGGTAAGTTCGACAATCTATGGTTTGGTCCTTTTAAAATAGCCAAAATTCTGAATAACAACACCTTTGTCTTAAAAACTTTGGATGACGGTGAGATATTTGGGGGTCCAGTAAATGGAAGTTTTCTGAAGCATTATTTTACATGAATACCCATGATTGATTCACATGTACATATTGTTTTTTGGAGTGTTTAAGTAGATCAAATAAAGACTCCAAGCCCAATGGAGACACTAGTCTACAGTTAGTTCTTTTCTTTTGATATTTCAGAATGTAGGATAAATGTTCTGAAATAAAACATGGATCAGAGCAGTTGGAAACATAAAAGGGGTGGATATTAAAAATGATAAAGAGGGAAATGAAGGCATTGGACTTCATGGTTATTAATTTTTTTATCACAAAACATTACCCCCAAAAGGATCCAATGTTAGTCCCTAGACATACTACAACCTTTTACCCTTTATTTTTATCCCATTCTATCAAACCTTGTTCCTATCTTCTTTTTAGAAATATGTTCCCTCATAAGCCCAGTTTTCTTAAGTTTCTTATACATTTCCTTTTGCTGATCATCTAGGGTGTGATTTCTTTTCTTATGTTTATTTTCATTTTCTTCATGTAAGATTGGATTGAATATTTGCATGATTTGGGTATGTCACATCTGAATTTTAGTCAAATTTTAATTTAAAAGGTGTCTTTTTCCAAGTTTTAAAAAGTGTGAAAATACACTACAAGAATGTTGCCATTCTTGTAGCACCCAAAGGAATCATTATTTTGATCAGGTTTTGATTTTGAAGGTCGTGTTAGTTGTTACAAATTCATGCAGAAGATCATGCAACTTCAATGGAATTGAATTAACCCTAGGGAATGTTGTAATAAACACTCATATGTACCTATTGATCTAACTCACCTATCAGACGATGATCTAAAGTACTTAGGTTTATGAGTTAAATTTTACCATAAAAAAATCATGGCCTAAAATTATATGCAATTAAGGAAACCTTATGCGTTGGCTATCTATGAAGGAATCTCCAGAAACTCGATTGAGATGAAACCATAGAATTTATAGGTTGAAAAATATTGTAGTCAACATTATGGAACCCAAGAAAGGTGGTTAGGTTAGCCGTTTGGAACCAGTAGGGGTCGAATTGTTGGATTCTTACCCCGATATTATGCAAAAATTCATTGATGGAGGCTGGTTTGATTTTTGCTACACTTTCCAAGGGCATCATGGGAAAATTTTGATGCTATTTGCAAAAAAATTGATAGGTTTAAAACTCAAGTGGGAAATGTATTAATTCAGGTTATAGAGCATTCAATAGGAGAAGCATGTCACTTTCCTGTACATGGTGAAATATGGTGGAAGAAAATTAAATTATCTACAAACCTGTGCAATCAATTTTTGGTACCATAACATCATGATCTAGATTGGAGCCAAGGGATCCCAAAAAAGTGATTAAAGGAAGAATGGCACAGTGTTTTATCAATAATAGAGAGGTACATAACCCGTGATGGTAAGTATTATTATATTTATTGTTACCATATGAGATTCTTAATGCATTTAAATGGAGATTCATAAATGAACTTTACCTTTTACCTATTGAAGAGCTTGACCAAAATGGAAAAGAAACTACAGAGTAATTCACTAACTATTGATAAAAGTTTATTTCATAAAAGATTGATTAAAAGGTTGGTTCTTTATCCATTGATTGAAGTTCGGGTGTCCTAGAGACACTTGTTGACCTTCTTAGTGTTTAATGAGAAAAGTTCAAAAATACAAAAAACTACCTCTGACCAGAAACCTAGGGTTTCAACCAAGGAGGATACCTCCAAGAGCACTATAAAATTGCAAGAAAATTATCATGTAGCTAGACAAACTAGATCTAGCAAGAGAAAACTAATGCTACACCAAGAGGAAGAAGTAAAACAAAGGCCCAAATACTCTATTTCAAAACATGATTTTATGGGTTATAACAGGGTTTGTACAAAAATAATCTTTAGGCAAAGGACAAAGCAATTACAAGAAGTGAAAATTGAACCAGAAACAAAGATCCAAAAATTGAATCTTCTCACTCAGATGATGAGACTCGTGAAATCACCAAGCAATAAAGGTTGGCAATCCATACACTGAGGGATATGCCAGAGATGACATATATTTACATGGAAAAAGGAGCACCTTGTCTACTTGAGTCTGCAACAGAAGACATTGTTGAGGAGAAATATGTAAAGGTACATAAGAAGGAAAGGAAACCTAGAAATCCAAAATTATCTATTGACTTAAATAGACTCGGACTAGAATAAAATCAAGAAGAACGTGCACTAAAAGAAAATCAAGAACTTGTGATTGGGAGGAAAGATGTGCAGACACCTGGAGATTATGAGGCCATTATTGCAGACATGAGGTGCCTTGATCCCATAGAGTGGAGTTGAAGAGACAAGAGTTCAAAATTTTCTCTATAGATTCTCTAGCCTATCTACACATGATGCAGATTTCTGGTCCTTTAAATCCTCTACGAATCAGTTGATCTTGGGTTAGGATTTTTCCATGCACAATTATCCAGAGAAAAGGGCCACTTTCAGCCATAGATTGAATTGCCATATTTTTTTCCAATTGTTGTCCTCGGTGATCTGAGCATGCCCAGTAGCCAAAGAATATGATTATTTGAGGTTGAATTTACCACCCAACTTCTGCCCCCACTTAATCTTTCCTGTCTTAGTTGGATATTTGATTCGACGTTGAATAATTTCATTTTTTAAAGAAGAAAAGTTGAGTCTGTCTTGATGGGGAAAGTGATCAATATGTATAGCCCATCTTCCCCAATATGATATATCCAAATTAGAATCCAAATATGATAAACATGCAAACCATGGTTCATCTTTAAAATATCTTTTAGGCCCAAGTAGGTGGGACAATCCTGTATTCGGGGGAGTTGTTTCCATGATTCCTCATAGAATAAAGATAACTTTCCATCTTGAATTTACCAAAATTTGTGCTCTTGAATGAGATAGTTCTTCTTCCAATATGTATTCTAGATGAGGGATCCAGGTTGATCACTAACCATCCTAATGAGATCCAAAAAAGGAATATCCTTGGCATATTTTAATTTCCATAAATCACACTTGATATGTAAACTATTGTGGATATTCCACTAGAACAGTTCATCACAACAGATCTACTAAAATACTAAAATATTTACTATTAAGGTTATTTTTACTTTAGATCTCCAAATCATTTAGTCACTGATTTTCTGCAAGCTTATGCATGAAATAGATAAAATGTAGAAAATATAAAATAGTAAAATACAATCACACTATCCACAAATAAACACAATATATGACCCGAGAAACCCAATACGGGAGAAAACCCAACTAGAAGGTGAGGTTTCTTTGCTCTCTTTTCTCAGGTATAGAAATGATGCAATTACAAAGAAATAGGCACTCTCCATGGAGTGTCCTTTGACCTATGGACTGTATGGCTGCTAAAAAATATCTCCTCCTTTGTTATTCTCACATAATACCACTCTCAGATGTTTTGCGCATATATGGAACAAGATACAATGCAAAAGAATGGAACCCCTTCTCCTCCTAGTGGCCTGGTATTTAACATAGCCTGATAGCCATATAGGGGTAGGGATTTTGACTTCCTTAACTCTCAATTGTGATAGGGTTTTGAACCTTCTAGAATCATATTGAAATTACATACGTGGCTATCCCCATATGCATGAGTAATGGGGGATGTGTTTAATCCTCTCATACCATGGTCCTCAACATGATAGGTCAACTTGAAGGAGGCATAACTTTTGCATACTAACTATGATTGATGCACAATTTGAATTGTTGGAAAGGTCTTGGAGTATAGAAAATCATCAAGGGGGTGGGAACAAGTTCAAGAAGATGGTACCATAAAAAAATGGTTTCCCTAAAAATGGATCCAGAAATTTATGGACCCTAATTTTCCAAACATGCACCTACCACTAAAATGGCCCTGCAAATTGATTCCTCTAATTTTTTCCACTATGAAAGCATAGAGATAGATGAAAAATAATATAGTGATCGAATCCATATCAACACTAGAGATATAATTTTCCTTGAAGCAAGCACCACCGAATTTTATCCCCAAGGATTTCATTAAGACTCTCAGGGTCTCGCACTCCTAGTCTACCCTTTGTTTTAGGAAATCATAGGATGTCGCAAGAAACCAAGCCCCATTTTCTATCAACATTGGTTCTTTTACAAAGAAAATTCCTCTGAATATATTTTAATTATTTTAGTATACATTTAGGGGAATCCAATGTCCATAAGGTATAGAGAGGGATTGATTGGAGAATAGATTTGAGGAGAATGAGATGGCCAACCATATTTAGTGTGAAAAAGTTCCAACTGGAAAGATTTTTCTTAATTTTGTTGAGCATATCTTCCCACGGGGCATAGTGAACTACAGATTCTAGGAGGGGGAATCCTAGACAATTGGTCTAGAAGGCAGATTTTCAAGAATCCCTGAATGTGAGAGACATTAAATTGGGTTTCCAAAGGGGTGTTCAAAAATAATATTTGAGACTTGAGTGGTTAATAGATATTGCATAGGAATTCATGAATTCTTCGAGAGCCTTTTTTATGGCCCTAGCCTCTTAAGCTGTGGGAATTCCCATTAACATGGTATCATCCAAAAATTGACTATGGGAAATGGGTAGGTTAGAGTCATGCATGTTAAGGCCTTGAAGGTTTTAAGAATTAACAATAGCTTTGATACTTCTACCAAGAACCTCATCTATAAAAATGAAAATGAAATGCGAGTGAGGGTCTCCTTGGAAATAAATCATGAGGGAATAAAGGGAGGAGAGGGGAAGACATTGATTAGAATGGAAAAGAAGTCCAAAGAGATGAGATAAAATATCCAATCGACCCAATCAATATGGAAACTAAAAGAAAGGAGGACTAAGTGTATATACTTCCAATTGAGTTTTTCAAAGGCTTTGACAGATCCAGTTTAATCAACATTCCTGGAGATTTCATCAATTTTAGGGAGTGCACCAATTCATGGACGAGATTAATGTTTTCCAATATTTGACAGTCCTCAACATATCCATACTTCTTTTGGATGATAAGGAGAAGCATGAGGGGTTTTAGATGAGAGGCGATAACTTTAGTGATGATTTTGAGATAACATTCCAAAGAGATATGGGATGGAATTGGTTGGGATCCACAACTTTATATTCTTTTGGAATAAAAGTGAAAAAAATTTCATTCAAGGTAGGAAGGAAGTTGAAGATGAGTTGTGATTTAGACACCAAGTCCTATACATTGTTTTTAATTGTGGACTAGCAGTGGTGGAAAACATCAGTGGAAAATCCATCAGGGCCTAGCGCTTTTCCAAGGGTCATATCCATTACACTAGTCTCTACCTTAGATAGGAAATGGGGTGAAGGGGGATGGAATTATGATCATCAGAGACAATGTGAGGAATGTGCTTGGTGATGGATTAAATGGCCACCGAGCGATATGACTTCGACTTCAAAATAAGAGAAAACAAAAAAGAGATTACGTCTTGCTCAATATCTTGATGAAAAGAGAGATTGATACCTTGATAATTCTTGAGGTGAGTGATGTAGTTGGAGTGGTTCCTTTAGATCATGGACCAATGAAATAATTTAGTGTTTCTCTCCCTTTATTTGAGCCATTGAATTCTATATTTCTGGCGCCCGATGATCTCTTCCCATTGATAGTGCTCATCAAGATGGGAAAATATTTCTTGCTCTTGATTGACTAAGGAGTTGGTTCTTCTTTAGGTAATGATATATTATTGGATATCTTCCATACATGATTGCAGATCTTTCTAAGCTTGAAAATTGTTTCCAAAAACATATTTGTTCTAGGAGAGAAGATGTACTTTGGGGTTTTTGAGTCTTTGTTGGAAATGATAAATAAGTGTAGATTAATATACAGATGTTTCATGCCACTATTTTGAGATGTTCACTTGAAAATATAGATGATAAATCTATAAGTTTTCAAACCAAAATGGTCTCTTGTGAGGGGTGCCCAAAGCATCTAAGGAGAGGCATATAGGCCAGTGATCAGAACCCATCGAAGTAAAAATTCTAGCCGCTATTCATTGACCAAATAAAATAAGAGTTTTTGTGATTAGAGAGTGATCTAACCAATATATGATTTGATGGGATCCACCCCTTTGATTTTTATAGGTGTGAAGTCCATTGGTGGTTTCCATATCTATTAGTTTTGATCTTGAATGGATGATTTAAAGGAATTATTGTCTGGGTCCAACTTGTGAATCCCTCCTTGCTTCTCCCGTAGGGAGGAGATGAGGTTGAAATATCCTACCAAAATCCAGTGGCTAACTCCAATGACACCCACCACATTCCTTATATTTTGCAGAAAGGTGCATTTTTCTGCCATTGGCTAGGGTCCATAGACATTAGTGATATAACCCAGATTCTGATGATCCAATAAGTTTGAAATGAGCATAAAGGATTTTTTCGGTGGTAAATAAATTGTAGTGGTTAGGTTTGAGAGAATGGAAAGTCCTCTTGCTACACCTATTGCATCAAGGGTCATTAATTGGCCATTGTTCCACACCTTGTAAAGGATGATTGCTACATTTTCATCACAACTCTTTGTTTCTTGTAGCATTAAAATTTATAGGGATTGAACACATACCTTGTTTCATAAGAGACTATGATTTATCTTACCGATGATTCCTTGAATGTTCTAGTAAATTATCTTCATTTGAAAGGTTAATAAATGGAGGGTTGATACGAGTCCATGATCAGATCATTCTGACCATAATTGACCAAGATGTCCCAAATTTCCTAAAGCAATTGCAAGTTATTTTTTCATCGTCGTCACTTATAATCCATGGGGTTTTTATTTTGTGATTTTATCTTGTTGGTGAGAACCCCTAAATATTGGCTGGAGATTGTGGGGTGATTTACATAAGACAAAGATTCTTTTCTTTAAGTGAGGGTATGATGCAATCGTTGTCGCTAATCATCTGAAATGTATCTTATGTATTGTATTTGACATGCTTCAATTTTATTCTGCATGTCAATACCTTCCTTTTGGCACATGGGCAGACCCAGGGTTCAATGCTTCAATGGTGCACCAACAAAACCCTAACTACTGGCCCTTTCCGCAACACCTGCGAAGAAGATGAAGTCTCACTGGAGGTAGAGGTAGGGGTGGTTGCAGGACTCTAGTTTCTACAACCTTAGCTGGAACACAGATCTGTGATTACAACACCTTAACAGAGCACTTAGTAGTTGTTATTCATTAGTGCTTAACCTTTGTCTACAACGCAGATAAACCCTAATTACAACACAATGCAGTATTCAACAAGATTCAACACATTCAAGCACTAAGCACATCAACATAGATCAGATCTAACATCTTATTCACATCATTAGGCACTAAGCTATCATATTCATATAAGAATATATCATTGCACTAAGAATTAATCATATGAACCATAAAACAACCATAATACACAAAGCAACCACAACACAGGATATACGTGGTTCACCCCCAGCCTGGGGCTACGTCCACCAACTCTTATTCTCTTTATTTTCTTTTGTCAATCATCTACATGCACAAAGCATCAAAACCCACTCTTCTTAGGATAGGATATCTGTGAAGACCTCGCCAAATCCTCCTTCCCCGAGCTAGGTTACAACACAAAGCCTTTACATAGTCTCTTACAGTCACTTGCACTTAGCCTTGTAAGTCTCACACACACTATTAAATTTGAGCGTTTTTGCGACGAATTAGAGACAAATTTTCGTCAGCATAGAGTCATTTTTGTGAACAAGATGATTTTTGTTTTTCTTCGGAATTCATTCGTCGGTCTAGCGGCCACACATGGATCTTCGCCAGTCTAGCAACCAGGAAAATACGCCTGTTCACAATAGGGAAAATTTCGGCTAGCGACGAATGTTATTCAGTCAAACGACTAATATTAGTCGCAAGAGTGACCAAGACAACCCTGCCAAAATTAGTCAATAAACCACTATGAGTCACTAGAATGACAAATATTAGTCGCTAGAGCGACCAAACCATCAGTTAAAAATTTCAAATGAAGGAGGATCAATTAGTCGCTAGAACGACCAAGTGACCTAGTTTGTGACCAAATGGAAATACAAGCGACTAACACGTTGGTTGATCTAGCGATTAACATGTTGGTATCTCTAGAGAATAACACGTTGATGTCTGTGGCCAATTGGAAATACTAGCGATGAACATGTTAGTCGCTAAAGTGACCAATATTGGGGTTTTTAAAAAAAAAAAATTATGCCATTCACACAGGATCTTAACTAAATTTGATAACAGGTATTTAAGTGTGTCCAATCATGATGGTCATGTAATTGTAGGATCTTAAATAAACCTTGATTTCAAAATGGGGTGGATGATATGGTGGAACCATGTGAAAGGAGAACTTGATCCAACAATGCAATAAATCAAACA
>SNQJ01S0004880.1:280128-301694 GCA_010110895.2 Picea sitchensis | reverse complement strand
GAGGGTTTCCTTCTAGGGCAAAAAACCCTAACATAATCTCTACCGTTAGATCTGTGACCTTATAATGAATGGTCCAGATTTACAATGAAATTACAATATACATTTACAAGGCAATTTTTCCTTTGGGGGCTTCGCCCTGGAACCCCCATCGGGGGATGCTGCCCCTGAACCCTCGCAGGGGGCCTGCTTGCCCCCAGACACCCCAGCCGAGGGGATAGCCCCCCCGGACCCCGCGGAGGGGGTACCCCCCCTCTGCACTCCCCCGCGTGGAAGAGTGTACATACTTCTGGGGTGTAAATACTTCATGGGGTATAAACATGACTGAAAACAAGGACCTCTGAATCAGGAAGATAATCAGGCTCCACAACCAACATCCTCAAAAATCCAGGGGTTTATAAAGTCATCTACGAAAGCATTTGATTCTCTTCAAGCCAAGGACAATGGATGAGGCATGTGTACAAGCACAATACCTAGAAAACATAGGCTAGAAGAAGGGGCAACCAAGTGGTTCGAAGCAGAAAGAGCACAGGGAAGCTTCCAAGGAGGGGAAAAAGATAAGAATATAGTAGCCACTACACATCATTCCAAAGATCCCAACAACCATTGCAATAATTGAAACTTTGATGGCAACATCGAGGGAAAATGTTGGAAACTGCATCTAGAGCTAAACCTAAAGAACCCTAAGAAGGACAGAAATAAAAAGAACCTTTAAGCCACATATTCAAACAATCAGGCTGAAAGTAGATCAGATGTGGATGAAAATATTTTCAACACATCTATGCAGAAGGAGGTGAATTTGAGTAGCCTTCATCACCATGAAGAGAAGGAGATGCCCAATCTCTTCCACATCAAGATACATGTAAATAAAACCAAGATAGATGTTTTGTTTGACTTTGGTTCACAGTCTAATCTCATAGAAACGGATCTAGTCAGTAAGCCTGGATTGGAGGTTCATGATCATCCTAGCCCCTGTCTGTTGGGTTGGGTAAACAAGGATGCAGAGATAAAGGTAACGAAACAGTGTAGGACTAAATTTGCTATAAGTGTTGATTTTGTGGATGAAGTGGAATTGGATGTAGTACCCCTTAATGTATGTGGAGTAGTGTTTGGAAGCCCCAACATGTATATGAGGGATGCAATATTCATGTGGAGAGCCAACCAATATTGACTGATCAAGGATGAGAAGTCCTACATGATCAACGCACATAAATGCAAGTCAAAGATATCATTGGTAAGTGCCAACCAAGCCAAGAAGTTGATTAGTTCTAGTAAGAAATATGTTTTTATTTTCTTGAGATAAAATCAATCTAATGATGAGTCAATGAGAGTGAAGGAATCCCTGGAGGGGTGTACTAAAGAGAAGAAACGTCGGTTGGAGGAGTTACTACAGGAATACAAGGACGTGTTCAAGGAGCCTAAAGTGCTACCACCCAAGAGGGATATGGAGCATGAAATACAATTATTTCCAGACTCCCCATTGTCGAATATTGGGTTGTATTGACAGTCTATATACTTTGTTGTACCAGCAAGCCCGGTAACAGGAAGCAAGGTCCATACCATCCCTTACATGTACCCACTCGACCTAGGGAGATAATTTCCATGGATTTTCTAGGAGGTTTACCAACCAAATAGAAGGGACATGACTATTTGCTTGTAGTAGTTGACAGGTTCAACAAAATGTGCAATCTCATGCCTTGTAAAAACACCATCAAGGGATAAGAAGCATAAAACGTGTTCTTTGAATAGGTCTGGGTGCACTTTGGGATACCAAGGAGCATCATCTTAGATAGGGATACCGGATTTCTCAATGCATTTTGGACTACATTGTGGGAGAAGATGAACACAAAGTTGAAGAGGTCTACAAAATTCCATCCAAAGACAGATGGGTAGAAAAAATTAGTCAACGGGACTTTGGTGCATCTTTTGAGGGGTCACAATCAGAAGCATTCGAAGACCTGTGAGGAAAATCTGATCTATAAACAACACTCTTATAACAAAGCAGTCCACACTTATAGTAGTAAGTTTCCTTTTGAAATTTGCTTTGGGTATTTTACACCTTCACCCTTAGATGTTGTATATGGACAACAAGGAGGAGTGAGGGAGGACCTCACGGGAGATGCATTAAAAGCATAAAAAATTGTTGAGAAGATCAGACAGATATATTTGCAAGTATAGGAGACACTAAAGAAGTCACAAAAAAAGTACAAGGCTAGACATGACCATTACAAAACAAAGAGAACATTTAGAGTGGGAGATAGAGTATGGTTACAACTAAATAAGGAAAGGCTACAAGGTCATGGTAAGAAGATCAAGGCTATGTGGTATGGTCCTTTTGAGGTACTGAAAAAGGTGGGAGATAACACCTACATAATCAATCTTCCCCCATACATGCAGATTTACTTAGTAGTGAATGTGGATAATCTCAAACTCTATGAGCATTCCATGTTGGATCAGGAGGAGGAGCACGTCCTACCTCCCATAGAGGAATTCACACCAAATGCTCAGGAAGAGTTGGCATAGAACACAATTTTGAAAAAGCAGTTCATAGCTACAAGACAGGGGCAACGTGACCTTGGTAGATTGGGTTGAAAGGACAACTTCCAGGCAAAGCAAAGTGGTACCCCAATGAGAAGGTAGAGGAAAGATTTCCTCACCTCATTCAATAAATATCTTGGGGACCAAAATCCTCCTTAAATGGGGAGGTATGATCTGAAATGGATCATTATATTGTTTTTCATTTATCTCAATCCTTTCAGAGTGGAAAAAAATAGAGGAATCAACTTGTAGGGCCATTTTAGTGGCAGGTCCCATTTTGGAAAATCGGGGTCTAGAACCTTCTGGAACCATTTTGAGTCATTAAACAATGTTTTTTGGGGTTCTAATTTCTAGAAACTATGCAAACTCCCTTGGCGATATTTTACACTATGGGACCTTTCCAACGATGCAGACCATGCATTAATCGAAGTTCACATGCAAGCATTATGCCTCCTGCAAGTTGACCTATTGTGTTGACCACCATGGTACAAGAGGATGCCATGTCATCCCCATTATTCATGCATATGGGGATAGCCACGTGAGGAATTTCAAGAATATTCTAGAAGGTTCAACACCCTACCACAATTGAGGGTTGAGGAAGTCAAAAACCTACCCCTAGATGGCTATCAATCTATGTTAAATATCAGGCCACTAGGAGGAGAAGGGGTTCCATTCTTTTGCATTGTATCTTGTTCCATAGCTAAGTAAAACATCTAAGGGTGGTATTATGTGAGCATAACAGAGGAGGAGATATTTTGTAGCAGCCATACAGGCCATAGTTCAAAGGAAACTCCGTAGAGAGTGTCTTTTTCTTTGTACTTGCATCATTTCTATACCAGAGAAAGGAGAGCAGAGCAACCTCACCTTCTAGTCGGGTTTTCTCTTGTATTAGGTTTCCCAGGTCATATCTTGTGTTTATTCATGGATGTTATGATTGTGTTTTATTGTTCTTTATTTTATGCATTTTATCTATTTCATTCATAAGCAAAAAATTAGTAACTAAATATTATGGAGATCTAAAGGAAAAATAACCTTAATAGTAAAGATTTTAGTGTTTTGTTAGGTTTGTTGTGACAAATTGTTTCAGTGGTATATCCACGACAGTTTACAAATCACCATCGACCTAACTTTTCCAACAAATTAATAGTTGTTAAGATTAATTTTACTAAATGAAATTAGACTATTTGTTTACATTGTTAATGTCCCTCTAAACCAAGACAACTACTCTATGGCAATTTTATTATATAGCATTTTTAAATGAAAACTTAGTCCAACCTTACCCTCTTTAGATTGGTTTGCTTAAGTGAAATATTTTTGTAATTACTCTAAAATATTTTTATCCATGAATAAGTAATTTATTTTATACTTTATGTTTTGATAACAAATATACTAAATGGAAAAAAAAATGATAGAAACAACTTACGAGTTGAATGCACATATTCAGCATCTCAAATATCACTTGACTATTTACTATCATGTGAGAAAGAAATAAAGATTCACTTATTTGGACAAGAGAAAACATCATTACCAACTTAATAAATAGAGTGTTTTTATGACTTTTCATGAGTGAGCTTAACTTGGAAAGTTGTAATATCATAAGAGACCAATATATTCATTTTTTACATGGAATTTTATTACAAGGAATGAGTCACTAATTTTCATGGAGTAATAAAAAAATTATACTTTCAATCATAAAAATTGTAGTAAATTTAAGATTAAATGGGTAATTTTAAGAGGAAGTTTCATTTTTATAATTTAGTTTATATAATTTAAAATATTTTTTAATTGAATGAGTGTTATTCGAATGATTATCACTCGGATTCAAATCTTACTTTGTGATATGATGTTTTAAATAAGTTGATTGTTAATTTAGCTTTATGTCTTGAAGAATTTAAGATTTGCCTTAGATACCGTCTTCAACAATTAAGAGAAATGCTTAAAACATTTACTCAATTCCTTAGAAATAATAATTTTTAATTAAAAAAATCTTATATTAATTATAACACAAATTCTTTTGAAAAAATTCTTTTTATATGAAATCAACAATGTTACATGAAGAAAAAATTCCTTTCACATGAAATGGATACAGGATATGAGAACCAAGGGACTTAATAAAGTTATAGATGTTCAGTTGTATAATACAGAGTATTTGCTTTGAAAATTAAAGTGAGTTAACAATCTTTATATATTTGGGTTAAGCATGACAATCATATCCTATGCTTTGGTTTTATGGTTTTATTGGTGTTAGGGAAAAATTTGGTCCTCTCATCCAAGATTCCAATTTTATTTAAGAATATATAATTTAATTGTGATTCTCTTAATAGATAATGTCATTTGCAATTAACCAATTTGATTAAACATGACTTTGTTTTCATAGTATTAAAAAATTAACCATAAAAAAAATATGATAACAAATTACTTAAAATAAGGTGACAATGAATCAATCTCATATTATGGAAAATATAATTGAAATTAAAGAAAAGTGAAATAGGAATAAACAAGCACATGTCCAATGAGAATGGAATAAGTAATAATTATGAAATTATGTTTGAATGTATTCCATTCTCACCTCATTTATCTTTAAAATGGGAATGTTAAAGCTAATGAGAATGCAATAAGTAATAATTATGAAATTATGTTTGAATGTATTCAATTCTCACCTCATTTATCTCTAAAATGGGAATGTTAAAGCTAATGATTATAATAGAGTATGTATTTAATGTTTAATTTGTTTATTTTTGGACGTTGATTAAGTGTATATACAAAATGGTGAGTGTGTATGTAAAATAGTGTTTTATGGTGTATTTAAAGTAGAATGTAGTGATAATTATATTGAGTTTGATTGGTTAGTTAAATGAGGGTGGTGATATTGTTCCTATCAAAGTTTAATTCTCTATAATCATGCAATGTGATATGCCCCTACAATGTGGAACCATCATAAAGAATGCAACTAGGATGGTTATGGCATTGGACATAGTTCATAACCCTAATGGTTGTCAAGATTCCCTCAATCACAAGGTTGATTGAGTGACACTAAAAAGGTATAAGGGTATCATTCCCTCAAAATTTTCCTAATCATGTGTAGAATAAAAAATATTCTATGACATGGTTACATAAATTCAAATGATCATTGTCAATAGTGGCTTATCGGGTCAATGAAAGCAAAATATTATGATTGACCTCACTAGGGTTCAAATCTCCTCAATGACATTTGTGCTTGTGCATGTGCTTGTTGTGCAATTATACTTGCAATGGAGGTTAGCGCCAAGTGCTAATATTGGGTGACTTTCACAGAATAGATACCCACCATTCATAGTTCCTTAACCAAAGGGCTCCAATTTGAATGTTATAAGCCAGATACAATAATTGTAAACTTTCCTAGGTTGGGAAAGGGAGAAAACTTGTTGCATCAAGATAATTGGAAACCATTAGAAAAAAGGTGGTTGGTGTCTATTAAAATTCATGATAATGTTGGCCATGAAATACCTTATCAGAAAATGCCCATAGGCTGAGTGACACTAACATAAATGAGGGAATATCTTTGACAGATGATGTGATTATGTGGCAGTTATCTATTAGAGCTTGAGCTCAAAGGTGTCAATGAACCTACCAGAGAGCATAAGGAAAAATTGTCGAATGTTTCCTAGCTATCAAAGGTGTGCTAATTAGGTTCACCACTATCCGAATTTGTTTGTTAACTATCTCACATTGATTGGGTGTTGAACTAACTTACATTGATTGCACTTGCACACATTAATGATTCTCAACTATGAATAATTTCAATACAATTAAAGAGTGACATACATATTGTTCAATAAACCTGAGTATTAATGTCCATATATTTAATTACATCACCAAAAGTTGATTGGTTAGTTAATTTAAGATGGTGATATAACCCACCAAAATTCAATTCCCCAAATGTGTATCAAGTTACACCCCTTAAGTGTGAAGTTGTTATTTCAAACAAAAATAACAATTTTAACATTATCCCAATTGTAAAGTTAATATGTGACACTAAAAAATAATGAAAAAGGCATTTCCTCACAAACTTCTCTCTTCATATTGATGAGCTAAGGTTCATGATAATGACCATGGTTTATAGTGGTAGTTGCTCGAGTTATGAGATTCATTTAAATGTTGAAGGCATGTTACCAATTTTTCTATTAAATTCCAAAAAAAACACTTCAACCAAATATTTGGTTTTCACTATGATTAACTTAATCATTTTATTTATCATTTAATCAACGTCTTTATTTACAAACTTTTTCAATACAATATTCTTGTGATATTTTCTATTACAGATTGTGGATTTGGGTAGGGTACCACAAGTAAAATTAATAAATAAATTTATCGTTAATCCTCTCCAAACGAATATGTATATGTGGCATTTTGGATTTGGATAGAGTGTCACAAGTACAATTAATAAGTTGTATGAAGTTTTATGGTTATTCTTCTTAAAACGAATATATTTATGAGGTAGTGTGGATTTGGATAAGGTGTCACAAGTAAATTTAATAAAAAAAATTATGAAAACAAATATATTTATATATTTATGGAAAAAAGTTGAAAACAAATATATTTATATGTTTATGAAATTAATATTGAAAAATCTCAAAATATTTAATATAAATTTCAAATTATAATCGATTTAAACACATCATTAAATTCAAAATAAACACAATATCCATTTCTTAAAACCATTTGTTTCCTCCCACTGTGAAGGAATGGTAAGGTTGTCATCAATGATGAGTAAAAAATTTGTTAAAAACCAATCATTTCCTTGCCAAATAACAATTTCCTCTCTTTATAAATTTAAGATGTAAACATACACTTCCACATAACAGATTGTATTCCAAGTTCAACTTAATTATTTTCATAATAATAATTTTAATAAAAAAAAAATTATATGAATTACAACACAAATTAGCAAAGCTCTTTTTATATGAAATCTACAAACATCCATTAATACTACATGAAGAGAAAGTCCTTTTGTGGAAAACATTCATAAGATATGAGAACCAAGAAACTTAATTATGTTGAATCCATGTATATAGGGATAGATTTTTCCCAAAATATGTCATCCAAACCACCTTCTATCTATACAACTCCAGTTGTCAAGCATTTCATGCTCCACCTCTATACACTACCTTCACTGAATCCACCTCTATACACCACCTCCACCAGCCTCCACCAGCTCCACCTCTATACACCACTTCTACCAGCCTCCACCAGCTCCACCTCTATACACCACCTCCACTTTACTCATCTTGACCTCATCCCATAGGTCTCCAGTTGTTCCATTATACCGATCTAATCATATTTCCTAGCCACCTCATTCACCACTTCCTTCTCCACTTCCTTCTCCACTTGATCAAACATACGAGACAGTTTGTGAGAAGTAGAAGATAAATGTAAAACATTAGTTGTAGTTCCTCCCCGACTTCAGAAAACTTGATCATCATGAAACATGACACGACTTTAGTAGCTCCATCATGGCCAATATTATTACATGAGTCTACAAAGTGAGTAATTTCATAATCTCCATTCAAAGCTTTAGGAGAATACAATTATTTCTATGTTGAAGCCCACCAATTTTTCAACTAAGAAATGAAGCATCTAATGGCTTGGATTCGTCCCTATCTCAAAAGCAACTAAAGATGAACATTCGGGTTTTGTTCTAACGGGTGAATCGAGAATATTGGCTCTGCCCTTTTATTTAAATGAGACGGGCTTGCCTCACAGTGAAGAATAGAAATGTGTTTTACGCTAAAACTTGCACCTTAGACATACCAGAACAAAGCATTTGGATTAGAGTAGTGTTTCCACAAGGTTTGTATCGAGCATATATATTTCTATCTATCTATTTTAGCTTCCTCCGGGAACTTCAATAGACATCATGGCACAATCTAGCGACCACTTTATCATTATAGGAATTGTGCTATAAAGTATTCATCTTCATAGTTATGCAATTGTTTACGATGCACGCTCCATTTTAAATTACTTTGCATGCTCCATTCTATATTTATATCTTGATAGTTATGTATTTTCTTATTTATAAGGGTTGTATCAACTTTTGTGAAAAATAAACTGAATATAAATCTATGGTAATTTTTTATACCTATAGTGTGCAAATGTCACAAGTGGCAAGACATGAATCAATTAGAGAAGCAAGTAGTCCCCAACAACTTGCCATCTTTGACACTAAATCTATGTGGTGAGAAGAGCTTGCAACTTGATCGCTATGGCTTCCAAGAAATTTAGTTACTGAATGGATGACCATATCGGCACCCTAAACAAAATTTTAAGAAAATATTAATCACAAATAGTTTATCCATATCTTTGTTCATATTATTTGTCAAGGATATTACTAGAGTAGAATCAAAAAACCATTGTGTTGGTTTGATTTCCTAATTTCTAGTCAATTAATTGTCTCTCGAAAATTCAACAACCATTATGGCACAATCTGGCAACCACTTTATCATTACAGGAATTGAGCTATAAAGTATTCATCCTTCTAGTTCTACAGTTGTTGGCAATGATCACTCCATTCTGACCTGATATTGTCAGAGCATTTGCTTATTTACAAGGTTTGTATCATTTTTTTGTGAACAATATATTGAATATAAATATGTGGTACTTTCTGATACATGTAGTGTTTGAATGTCGCAAGTGGCAAGCCATGAATCAAATGGAGCAGCAAGCAGCCCCCAATGACCTACCATCTTTGAGGCTAACTCTATGTGGTGAGAAGAGCCTACAACTACTTCTACAACCAAATTGCCATGGCCACCAAGAAATTTAGTTACTAAATGGATGACCATATCAACACTCCAAACAAAATTTCAAGAAAATATTAATAAAAAATATTTTATCCATACTTTTGTTCATATTACCTATAAAGGATATTACTTGAGAAGAATTAGGAAACGATTGTGTTGGTTTGCTTTCCCAATGCTTACTCAATTAATTGTCTCTGAGAACTTCAATAGACATTATGGCACAATCTTGCGACCACTTTATCATTACAAGAATTGATCTATAAAGTATTAATCTTGCCAGTTTTACAATTGTTGACAATGCACGCTCCATTCTGACCTAATATTGTTAGAGCATTTGCTTATTTACAAGGTTTGTATCATTTTTTTGTGAACAATAAACTGACTATAAATCTGTGGTACTTTTTGATACTTGTAGTGTGTGAATGTTATAAGTGGCAAGTCATGAATCAAAGAGAGTAGCAAGCAGCCCCCAGTGACCCGCCATCTTTGAGGCTAAATCTATGTGGTGAGAAGAGCCTACAACTACTCCTGCAACCAAATCACTATGGCCACCAAGAAATATAGTTACTTAATGGATGACCATATCAACACCCTGCATAAAATTTCAAGAAAATATTACTCACAAATATTTTATCCATACTTTTGTTCATATTACTTGTCAAGGATATTACCAAGGTAGAATCAGGAAACCATTGTGTCGGTTTGCTTTCCTAATGCTTTGTCAATTAATTGTCTCTCGGAACTTCAATATCCATTATGGCACAATCAAGAACCTTGGGTGTTTTTGACACGAATACATGCAGTGTGTTACACCTCAAATTCTCTACAGTGTGTTGATGAAAAGGAATGGAAGTCCTTATAAAAATATTTTCAAATCTTGTTGGGCTAAGGCAAGATAGCAGGGATTATCACCCTAGGTTTATAGCCTTAACAAAAATATCAATTGGTCCTCAAGCAATATGTACTTGTGCCTAACGGTATTTTATATGTTTGTGTTTTATCAAAGAAAATAAGAGAAATGCTTGTAATCAAGATTTAAAACATATTTCCCTCGGATGGGGTGCCACGTAGCACAAGAGAGGCCATGCAACCCCCATGCAATTCAAGTCATAAATATGGTAGGTCGCCACCCCAAGCCTCATTCTCAGATGGAGGACAACCATAAATGCACACAGAGAATGGAGGGACAGCTCCCCCGCCCAGATTTAATGGCGCCCTCAATGAGCCATAGAAGGGGGATGACGACAGGTACGGGAGGTGGCTGCATGGTCATTTCAACCTCTCGGATATTATTTCAGGTTGTCCATGGCATGTTACACTCTGTTTCTTTGCTCTGTCGAGGCTCCACTCTACTCAGTTATCCGTCTTTGTGTGACCTCGCTCTCAGATTTATTTGACCTCCAGGTTTTGTCATGTCGCGTGAGCAAGGGAAACCCAGGAGGGGACCCTCTTGGTATTTTTATGTTGCAAGGCAGAGACGTATGCGCAATTTAGAAAGAGCATCCTTGATAGCTCGGACATAGCAAATCAAGAAGTCGACGACGCCTCCAATGGACTGTGTGGAGGAGGAAATCCCGGTGGAACCAATTCAAGTTCCACTAGACTCCCTCCTCTACATAGTCCCAGACCCCCAGAATAAACCCAACACCGGGACTACAACAATGGATACAGAGACACCCATGGAGGGAGATACTTGCATTGTCTAGGAGGAAATTCCCCGGACGGATTGTCTAGTTGATCCTCCTATGCTCAATCCAGACATGGGATGCGACCAGAGTCCATCTAACCTCCTCACTCCGGAGCACTTGGAGCTTATCTTTGAGATGGGGAGCTATATGATGGAGAAGTTCAACCGAAACACCCTTCTTAGCAGTAGAATCAACACGTTGTTTGATGCCTTCTCAAACATGCCAGCCAAACAGAGATGTTCGACCTACGCGTTGCCTTTTTCACTCACTCCTCACAACGACACACATCATGGAGGCTCTCCGGATGGAAGGTTCCACTATTCAAACAACCCTTCCAATGTTTAAATTTTCTCAGCTCCCTGCACTCCATTTGCATGGAAATGGGATTTGTTTTCTTGTCTTCCTGCTCAGGATCTCTATTCAATTTGAATTATCAGTTTTTGAATGCATGTCTAGTTAGCACTGTCAACACTATCTGTTGCCACTTGCTCTGGTTTCCATTTGTATGGCAGAGCAAGTGGCGACTGGTACTTTTGGCCACAAGTATAAAAGGTTGCCATCTGTTTCAGTTTCCACCAATTTGGAACAATAGGTGGCAAGCTTGTGAAACTGATAAATTTTGTACAGTGACAAAGGATTAATCAAGAAATATCACTTTTTATTTACAAAATAATAAAAAATAATAAAATAACAAAATAATAAAATAATAAAAAATAAAATAAAAAAAATAAAAAAATTATAACATATTTAAGAAATAATAAAAAAACAAATCTGAGACATCATTACACATCAAGTCCAAAGATGAGACCCAAAACCAGAAATTATTTTATTGATTCAATTCTAAATACAACCAAACACTCTCTTTTCATACCCCTGTGTGGGTAAGGACCAAAGTAAGACTAGAATTCTAAGGTGGAATGTTACAACATGCATAGACCACTAGTGTATTTTAAGAAAAGACCAAGACTCATAATACAAGATCAACAAGCCACGAATGTACCATTGTCTTGACTCATCAAAATAATTCTAATCAGCACTGAAAACTAATTAAGAAATCAAATTACAATTAACAAGCTATCAAAACAAATGATTGACCTTTTGAAGCATGTCAACAATCTATGCTTATAAGTCCTTATTGTCACCTTCAATAAAACCATGTTGTCAACAAGAAGATTCAACCCTTATGTAATTCAGAAATGAATAGAATATAAATGTTATCTCACTTTAGAGCAAGAGAAAACCTTATCATATTTTTGTCTCTCTATTCTCTCCTTTTGTCCCTCCATCAAGTCCTTCTTTTATTCTCCAAAAGGTAGTTTGATCGGTTTCAACTACCTTTAGTTAGATAGTTAACTAACTTTTAGTTAAGTGGGACAACTTTAACAAATAATTATAATTAAAGAGTTTTATTAAATAATAACTAGTAGGTGGGGACCCCCTATGTAACTTTATTGTTCGATTTTTCAATATCCCCTTGTACATCCATAAACTTATCATGTATGTCATACCATAAAATAAATGCACATCCATCAGCCCCCAAATAAATAATCATGCCATAAATACACTTGTGACTCCCAAAAATAATTCAATCATGCCAAAAATAGATAAATGTTGTTTGTTGTCCAAATATAAAATCTGTATATGTCCAATAGTCAACTGTAAAGAAAAGATTCATCATAAAATAAGCTTTAAATTTCATATTATTTTAGGGAGGTAGTCAACTGTAAAGAAAAGATTCATCATAAAATAAGCTTTAAAATTCATATTCTTTTAGGGAGGTTCTCTTGCTTTGTCCACTGCTCTGAGATGATGCCACCCTATGTGTAGGTAAATCTTTCTTGGTAGGATTATTACCTTCATTTGTTGACGCTTCAGGGTGCATATGACCAAAGGTGATGTTTTTGGGCTCAAAATTTAGGGGAACGAAATGTGAAGTAACAGAATAAGAAGAGTTTTTAGATGAATTAGAGCTAGGTGACATGGCAAGTTGTTTCCCTTTACTAGGTTCATGCTCTTGAGATAAAACTTAGTTTTTATCGGGTTATTGAGCTGATAGTGCATCTAAAGCCATGGAAACAACATGTTGAAGTGGTTGCTTAGGAGGAGGTGGAGGTAGTGGTAAAGATATAGTAGGCCAGCCCTGGTGGTGAGCTTGAGGATCATGAACTACTTCATTCCAGCCATCATTAAGTGGAATTTCAGGTTGCATGGATACATGTGGTTCTACATGAATTTCGGTGATGTTAGGATGAGGTCGCAATGGGGGTCTGACAAGTGGTGGAGGAGGAATGAATAATACTTGTCCTGCTAGATTGAGAAGGCCAGTTTGCAAGAGTTGATTAAATTCTTCGGAATCTGCATCAAAATGAACAGAGAATCTAAATATTTTATTTTCCCCTAGTCCAACCAACGTGTTAGCACTTCCTTTATTTTCTTTATTATCTCTGTTATATCAATTGTTTCAACGACTAAAAAAGCTCATCTATTTTACCATGAATATTTGATTAGAGTATGCATAAAAAAATACATAAATCATCAAATATAATTTTGTGTATAACATAATTTAAAAGTGGCTCTGACTCAATCATTAATCAAGCATGCAATCAGCCAAAGCAGAATGAGGGAAAGTAACCCGGGATCAAACAAATTTCTCTATTTTGAAACATATCCAGACCTCATAACTCTTATTCTTCCACAAATTGGTATCTATTTAAGAACATGGGACTTATAATGAAATTGGGAAAATGAAGGATTTTGTAATGAATGTAAAGTGAAAGTAAATGATGGGAAGGAGAGAAAAATGTTCATAACCATAACCATAACATATAAGTTGTCAACCTTCATTCAAAATCTTTGTACTTATTCCCAATTCCAATCATCAATCTGACATGTCAATCCATTTGTTCATTGATGTTTAATTATATGTTAAGTATCATTATGATAGAAGATTAATATCTCTACTATATTTCTTTTGAATCCCTTCGATTTATTTATATAACAAGGGGAAGAACAATGAAATTAAATGAAAATGGTATTGGGATTTTGGGAATAATTTATGTAAAGTAAGAATCTGAGAGGAATTGGTCTTGCAAATAAATAAGTCAAACATCTTATTTCATATGATTTTCTTCCAACATTTAAAGTTGTATTTGGGTGATGAAGAAACAATCTTGTAATTGTACTCTTTTGGAACAGAGCTCATGATCCAATTTTTCATGCCAACTGCCAGCAATTTTCCTTTTAATAGAAACAACTTTTATTTTGTACAACGTGGGGAGAAAGATGGGATTTTAGTGAAAGACGAATTTAGGAATTAGGGAATAACTCATGAAAAATAAAATAATGAAAGGAGTTGATCCTGTGTCAAAAATAAAAATACTTATGTTCCATTAATGCTTACAAAAACTTCATTTAACTCCCAATTACTTAAACTGTCATCATTAATCATCGATAAATCCATTAAAAATTTTAAAAATCTTTCATAGCAACAAAATCGTGCATGCAGTTATTCAAATCCCAATAATTTTGCATGTAGATAGGCTATATAGGTTAAGCATTGAATCATTTACATAATGCTTCTTTTTCAAAAACCAAACTCAACCTCATCCAATCAAATAAAGAAATCGAATTGAACCCAAAACCCGATAAGAGGATTTCCACTCCACGACTCAACATTTTTCAAATGTATTTAATATTGACAAGGGTTTGAAATTTTAAAAAATTTACCAGAATTTTATCATACATTTTCCATGTTGAACTTTCGAAACCAGAAGTTATTAAACTTTTGTCAATCAAATGATTTCTTGTTGTAAAAACTATGTGTACAATATGAACACACAGGCCAAATACGTGACCATTTCAACAATATTTTTTTGGGTCAAAGCAAACTTGAGGAGCTTCAAAAGGTTTGAACTATAAAATCAAGTATGAAGGTTTTGGAAATATCTGCGCAAACATAGACATCCATGCTCATCAAAACTTCAAACCAATGACTATATAACCCATATAGAGAAGGAGGGTATGAAACTGGGTGCTAATTTTCTTAGCAAAATTATATATAGGGTTTTGGGTTTTAACATATAAACTTATAATAGTTCACATTCAGAGGCATGCAACTGAAATGAAGTTGCATCAAACAATTATCTATGACATAACGACATTAAATTGTTATGGCTCGTCCTTATATCACCAATGTTCCAGTATGGCGAGTCTTTCTAAAACTCAAACCCTTCCCCAAGAAATGACTTAAATTCGATACCATCAAACTGTTGGTCTAAAAAACAAAGAAAACTAGCAAGGGCACAAGTGCGACTAACAGAGGAAAGGACTAGTTATACATTACTTCAGAACCAAGGTTAAGCTATATAAGCTTGATATTGGTATCAATGTCATCTTCAACAACTCGAGTTAGAGTTTTTCTAAAAAGACTTGGCTTTAAACCATAAAAGACTTGGCTTTAAACCAGAAAAGACTTGGCTTTAAGCCAGAAGAATCAAATTATTTTCAAAGTAGAGTGGGAGAAACATGGAATTTGTGTTTGGAAGACATAACATATTTAATTTGTAGAGGTATTAAAGACCCATTTAAGGTGAAAGGAATAAAAACACACCAAAAAAACAATTTACATAGAACCACTTTAAAAATTATTGTTGCAAAATAATCAAACATGTGATGAAAAATGAGCTAGAGTCTGCATACCTTCATAAGTGCTTCAAATATGCATGAAACCCGACGCAAATAGTTGTGGAATTGCTAGGGTTTGAACTCTGTAACCACATTGTTGTCAAAGCATAGAAATTTTGAACAACTCGAATGAGCAATGCCAAAACCAAAATGGGATATGGGTGAAAAAACCCGGGTAATGGTGAATTGAATGCATGGCAATGACCACGTCGTTTCCATACATGCATGCACTCAACCCTAATGCCAACTCAACTTCCACCTTTCCAAATACATGATATAGCAACCAATCAACAAACATAAGGAATACCAAATGAGCACAAAACCATACACTATGTATGTCGGTGTTAAATGACAACCACTCAAATGACAACTTGGAACATGTCTAGGCCTATTCTCATTAATAATAATATCAAATCGGACTTATTGATAACGGTGCCCGGCTTTAAAAAAATCCATTGCACAGTTAATACCATAAATCCAATACTTTCACATATACCATATGTATCACGAAAATTCATAATCTTGCAAATACAACCCCGTTTACCATCTTTGCAACATAACTCATGGATATCATGTGCTATGGGTATGAGCTCAATACTACAATATAGTATGCAACATTTGTGACATGAAGTTTGAATTCCATATGTCGAACCATTGCAAGCCAAATATTGCAATATAATCGAACCACTTTTATAAGTGTGGAGACAACAATTATAATATGGTAATAAAAACATTATATATTGCCATGATAACCTTTGTTACTTGTGATAAGCATGTAACCGCCCAAAAAAATTGTAGGTGTAAACAACCAATACTGATAACCATTAAGTTGTTGCAATATATAAGCCATGAATCCACTATCATAACATGATGTGAGCCTATAGTATATCAATTATGTTCTGCTCTTGCAATTCCCATAAACATAATATTCATATGGTGATGATCATAGATGCATGGGTAGAGAGATCTTTTGAACTTGGTGAATAAGGATTTATTTTACTAATACAACCAACTTAAGATGAATGTTATAATCAAATTGAAGACTGCAAAAAATAACATTCTTTTGTTTTTCTCTCTAGGGGGTCCCACCTACTAATTATATATTTATATCATGATTTTAATATGCCTTGCAACTATTTGCAGGCTATTGGTATTAGTGGCAAGTTTGTGAGTCAACATCTGGAGACTCCACAGGGCGGTCAATTTTAATTGGCTAGAACTTTTGAATCTCTGGTTTTGCTGGAATCACATTTTTCTAAAAACTATCAAAAAATTTATGATATGCTCTTGCATGAAAAACTGTATGCAATGAAGAAAAGGAAAGCAAAAAAGGGACAGAGCTTTGATCATCAAGTTTCAGCAGAAAAATTGTAGATGTAGGTTACTACTACATAAGTAGCAATGCAAACTAAAAGAGAACCATTTGTCTTTGTTGTTCTTATTATTTTCAAAATAGATCAATAAAATTTTGCAGACAACGTGACCAAATAAGTGGCTTGAATGATCCACCTTGACTCAAAAATTCAGAAATGAAACATAAAATAAAACGGATGCAAAATCAAGATGAAATCAAATGGTACAAATAGAAAAGGAATAAATACAACTAAAAAACAAATTTATACAAAAATCATTAGAAATTTAATCAATCAACCATCATGGTTCAACATAATTATTTAAATGTGAACCATTTGTTGGATACAAAAACAATTGCCCTTCCATATCCTTAAATAAGTAAGAATTTTTACCGATTACAGAAGCAATTTTGTAGGGACCCAACCAAAATTTCTTAAACTTGGAGTGTTTTCCTTTATCAGCATGTGCAGAATCCTAGAGAAACACTTTCTCATCAACCCCAAAAACGGTTGATTTAGTCTTTTTGTCAAAATACTTCTTAATAGATTGATGCCTTTTCCTCATATTTTTTAGAGCATGATTCTTTTGTTCTTCCAAGGCTAGCAAGGCATTTATTCTCTAAGAAATATCTATCATGCTTAATTCACCGTCATGTAATGCTAAATGAAGTGAAGTAAGTTCAAGTTCTACGGGAATAATGGCTTCATGCCATAAAAAAGTTGAAATGGAGTATGACCAGTACTAGACCTGGTAGTGGTCCGGTGTGCCCAAAGTGCATATGTGAGTAGTGTGTACAACTGATGAGGTTTATCACTATAATATTCCTTAAAATTTTAACTATTTTTTTATTGGTGGACTCAGCCTGCCCATTTCCTTGCGGATAATAGGTGGATGAAGCAAAATGTTTCACCCGGATTACTAAGAAATTGAGTGAATTTTGAAAAAATAAAAGTTGGTCCATTATCTGAAATAATTTCAATAGGAAGACCAAAGGGAGAGAAAATATGGGATTCCAGAAAAGAAATGACATGCTCATATTGTGCACACTTGAGTGGTACAACTTCAATCCACTTAGTAAATTAAATTTTTGTTGTAAGAATAAAAATGTGTCCAACACAAGATGGAGGATTGATAGGGCCAATGAAATCTAAGCCCCATTTTGAAAATGGAGAATCAGGGAGAACAGGCCGCAAGGGCAAGGAAGAGAATTGTTCCTGGCAATAAAATTTTGGCATTTATCACAAGCCCATGTGAACCTAAAATAATTTTTGAAAATTGAGGGCCAGAAATAACTTGTTTTGAATATTTTTGAAGTAGTGGCTTTTGCTGCGAAGTGACCACCAATATGGATGTTTTAATATGTTGATCCATGGATTTCTCTTAAGACTTAATGGGTTGTTGTATAATCTATACAACATAACAACATTCCATCAGCAAAACTGTTGAACAAATAACTACATAGGATCAAATATTTGGAAGCTTCAAGGCAAATTATCTTGCGTTGATGAAATTCAAGGTAATCAAGACATTTTTGTAATTGCGGATAATAAATAAGGTCCTTATACCAAGGATGTTCAACTAACTCTAGATTCTGATTTTCAATAATAAAAAATAGTGTTGATAAAGTATTTTCATCATTTTCAGGAGAAACACTTAGTTCAGGATGTTGGTTCAAGTGCAGTGTTAAGTATCGTCCCTTGATTGTTTTTTAAGTTGTGATTGCTAAATCGTGTTCTTGGATTTTGCAAGCCAATGTGCAATTTTTCCTAAAAAATGTGTTTGTGAGAGTAAAAACTTGACAGCAGGTAAAGGGAATTTTACCTGTGTGTGCTTGCCAACAATAAAAAGGTGAAATTTTTCGATAGCCTTTCCAAGAGCTAAAGTATTTTTTTCAATAAAAGAATATTTGATTTCATCGCCAGCTAAGCTCTGACTCATGTAAGCCATCGGTTGTTCATTGTTTTGATTATCCTTTTGAAGAATAATGGTAGAGATTGCTTGTTAAGTTGAATTTGTATAAATAATAAAGTCTTTATAAAAATTTGGTTTCATCAAAACTGGTGCAGAACCTATTGCCTTTTTTATTCCTACGAAGGCCTTTTGAGCATCCTCATTCCATGAGAAAGATTGATATTGTTTTAGCATATTATGAATAGGCTTGGAAATTACAACGACATTAGGAACAAATCTTCTAACAAAGTTAATTATGCCCATAAAAGATTGAATTTCCTTTTTATATGTATGGGCTTGAAGATTTAGAATGGTGATAACCCTCTAGGGATCAATACTCATTCCTAAATAAAAAACAATGTGACTTAGAATCTTTCCTTGAGTGACACCAAAAACAAATTTTGAAGGATTTAAAGACATGCCAAATTTTCTACAATGCATTAAGACTTTTCTAATATGATCAAAATGATCTTCTCGGTTTTTAGAGTAAACGGTTAAGTCATCAACATAAATCTGAAATATCTTACCAATAAGATCGTCGAAAGTTATTTGCATAGCTCTCTCAAAAGTAGCACCCGTGTTAATTAAGCCAAAAGGAATTCGTTCATAAGTGAAGGTGCCCCATTAAGTTGTAAAAGTGGTTTTATATTTGTCGGACCTCTTGACTCTGATTTGATTGTATCTTGAAAATCCATCAAGAAGGGACATCATCTATGACCATGCCACTTGTTGCAAAATCATTTCCATATTAGGAAGGGGAAAATTAACTTTTATACTTGCTCTATTAATTGCACAGAAATATATGCATAGTCTAATGTCGCCATTGTTTTTCTGTATAGGAACAAGGTTAGACACCCACTCAGAGTATTTAACAGGAAAGACAATATGAGCATTTATTACTTTTTCCACTTCTTTTCTTATAGTAGCTTCAAGAGCAGGGTTTATAGGCCTATTCTTTTGTCTATTAGGTTTTGCTTCTTCCTTAATTGGAATATCATGTTGGGTAACACTAGGATCAAAGCCATGAAGATACTCATAAAACTAGGACAAAACGTCTCTAAATTCATGGAATAAATCCATGAATCATTGTTTTTCATTTTTAAAACATTGGGCTCCAATTTTAAAAATATTTGGATGCTCCTGAGTTCCAATGTTCACCGAAATGATATCTCATATTTTCCTCTTTGACTCCTCTTCTTCTTTATCTTTCTTGTTGCTAACATCACTTGTTGAGAATGAGCTCTCAAGAGGAGTCATTCGTTTAGGAATTTTATTATTTTCAAGTGAAATGATTTCCTTTGGCTTGTAAATCTCATTTTGTAAAACAACACAAATGCTTTGATCATCAAGGAAGACATGCCATGATTCCACATTATTATGAAGATGAGGTCGATATAAAGATAAAAAAAATGTGCAATCAGGTCTTTGGGGTAATAATTTCCTTGTAGGAAAGGCTGCAAAAACAACCAACCTATCAACTATGGAATTCAATTCTCTTTTGATGTCAGTGATGTTAAAAGATAGCAGATTTTGGATTAAATCCTAAACGGTTTGAGTGTATCTTTTCAGCAACTTGTTAGAATGATTATAGATTTTTCTCACCAAATTAACAACAAGTTTTGAATCTATAAAGACAGTGGGGTGATAACATCCTAGATTATAAGCATTATCGATTCCTAACAGCAAGGCTTCAAATTCAGTAACATTATTAGTGCGGGCAAATTATAATCTATAGGAAAATTTATTAATTTTATCAACAAGAGAGTATAATACAATGCTTGCTCCATTACCTTCGTTTGAACATGCACCAACAAAGTGCATATGCCACATTCCATCTTCATAATCAAAAGGTTCTTCAACGGAGGCATTATATTCATCAACAAAAATTGAGTACATACTCATATCTTCCTCAATATAATTAATGTTTGGTTGAGGAACTTTTTCTATATATGGTGAAATTCGTCCTTCCCTTAAAACAATAATGTTATTTCCATTTTTAGGAATATACATGTGTGTGCTATCTAATGATAAACAACCACCAGTCAAAGCTTCCCAATCTCTACCCAGAATAATAGAATAGTTACTAATGGACATATCAATTACTTGAATGTCCAAAGTGGTTCTAATTTTAGGATGGGAACAAAGAACTAAAGTTACTTCCTTGATCTCACCAATCATTGTTGGATGTTGATTATTATAGGACAATGTACTTCTTGAATTTTCATTTGTACAAGAGAGTCCCAGTTCTTCCATAACAATATTGTGGTATCACATATTCTTGCAAGGGGATATTTTTCCTTCGGAGTTGGCCATTGGGTGACCAAATGTTACAAGGGAAAAACTCTCTATGGCTAAGGGTAAACCACAACAGACAGGTATGACTGCAGAAATCAACTCAATTCCAACATATGCTATATACTAATGTGTAATATAAGAAAGAGGCCTACGTCGATCCAACGTTCGATGATGTTCCACCATTGAGCACTTTGACCCAAAGATTTATACCTGGAAGAAGTTCTCAAAATACAAGCAACGCAAGCATATAGTGATGAAAACAAAACGGGTTAGTACATCAGAT
>SNQJ01S0004880.1:253484-267030 GCA_010110895.2 Picea sitchensis | reverse complement strand
CCACAAACCAAGCTTTGTATTTCTCAATGATGTCATTTGTATCATGTTTGATTTTGTAGAGCCACTTGGAAGTCACCATTGACTTCCACTCAGGTCTCGGTACAATCTCCCAAACATCATTCTTCGTGATGGAAGCATACTCTTCCACCATGGCATCCCTATAGACCCATTGGCTTGCTTCCCCCTCATAAGTAGAAGGCTCAAACTCTCGAATATTGCTCATCAAAGCCATATAACTACAAAATCTCTCTAGTGCCTTACTCTCCCTAACAGTTCTCTTAGGAATTTCCACATTCTCCTGTGCATCCTTCAAGGTCATATGAAGCCATATTGTCTTTCTCTTACCTGAAGTGGCCTCCTATGGATAAAACACCTCTTGCTCATCCCTCTCATCGAAATACTATGTACATGAAGACTAAGCACTAATGGCCTGAGAATTTGTGACTTGGGAACTTGTTACTGTCAAAACTCGTGACCTGAAACTTGTGGTGTGTTTAACTAAACCTGAGGAGCCTGCTACTCCTCCTCTATTGTAGGTGACACTCGAGACTTCCTAAATGATTTTTCCTCCTCAAACTTCACATCCCTCCTAACCAATGTCTTCTTCAAGGAAGGAATGTATATGTGATAAGCCTTTGAAGTCTTGTTATACCCAACTAATATACCCTTTTTCAGTTGTTGGCTCTATCTTTTTTCTCTTCTCTGAAGGGACATGTGAAAGTTCCCAACCTCATGCTTCTTCCCTATAAAAACCTCCTCAAGACTTTTATTTTTCAATTCCCTATGAGGACTCATGTTCTGAATGTAAATAGTTATGTTGCATGCCTCAGCTCAAAGAAACATCGGTAGATCATGATCATGTAACATGGCTTTTGTTGCTCCAACAATGGTCATCTTCTTTCTTTCTGCAACCCCATTATGTTGTGGTTTGCATGGAACTGTCATCTCTCTTTTGATTCCCTGCTATATACAAAATTTATTGAATTCATTGGAGGTATACTCAACCCCATTGTAAGACCTCAACACTCAGATTTTCCTTCTTGTATGGTTCTCCACAAGAGCTTTAAACTCTTGAAATCGACTGAAGACCTGACTCTTGGTCTTCATGAAGTAAATCCAGGTATTACTAGAGAATTAATCTACAAAGGTAACATAATAATCAAACCCACTCAAAGATATTACTGACATCGGCCCACATACATCTAAATGTACCAAATCTAGAATCCCCGTTGCTCTGTTATCACTGCTCGGAAATGAAATCTTGGTGTACTTTCTGAGTGCACACCCTTTGCACATATCCTAGTGCTTTGTACTGAAATCTGGAAATCTGATAACAATCTCTCTCGTCACTCGAAGAGCTCCGTGGTGCAAATGGGCCATCCTCCTATGCCATACCTCACATAAATCATTGTTGTTGTTGTTGTGTATCAAGGCTCGTGTTGGATGAAAAATAAGCATGTATAGTTTCCCATGTCTAATCCCAATCACCTTTGTTGTTGTGACATTTGATCCCTTAGGATAAAGGAGTACACGTCCATCTTGGAAAATCACCTCGTACCCCTTGTCCTCTATAGCGAAAACTGACATCAGACTCTTCTCCAACCCTGGAACATACAATACATCCCTCACTACCATGGGTTGTTGAAACTCCCTCTGAAAGGATATTGTCCCATGACCAACTGCCTTGACCTTGGAATCATTTCCTAGCACTACATCAAGATCAACATCACTCTCTATAAGATTTGTAAAGTGCTCATGCACACCTGGTGTTATCACATAAAGTTGCCTTGGGTCTTTTATCCCTTAGGTTTAAAAATTTTAGCCTTTACACTTTAGGTTTACTTTATTTTTCTTTGTGTGATTTTCTTAGGTTAGCTTGAACAAATAAAGACTTGTGGTTTTGGCTCATTTTGGCCCACACATAGATTTTTAAGCCTAGGTTCATTCTATGGTTTATGGTTTTGGCTCACCACTTGACTTGACATCAAGCATAACCCATCCCATGATCTTTATGACTTGACACATCACTCCATCCACTCATACTATTTATCCTTGCCATGTTGTCCCTATGTCCGTTAAAGGAGGTCAAATGAAATTTTTGAAAAGGGCGTTGCCAACTCACTAGGATTTTCCGTAGCGCACCTTTGTCCTTTGATCTTTGCCATAATTTCTCATAATTAGCTGAGGTCATTATTTCTCTAGTTTTCAACACCCTTGTTCATTAAAAGAGAATATTAAGATCTGGTCATTTATGAAGCTTGCTAACGGTTTAAGTATTTGAATTACTCTCAGGCTCGGCGCTGCTGAAATCACTAGTTCAGACCAGCTACAGTCTGCGCTACGGGATCAACTGTCAAAGCTAAATTGGAGGYTGAGGTGGATGTAGCAGTTTCCTAACTTGTGCAGATCCTCCATTATCATTCACAATCTCCAGGTATTCCATGAGCTCTCTCCATTGCATAGCAAAGTCTTGAGATACCTCATGCCTCGGATTTTGGTAGCGCCTGATGCTACAGACTACTTCCTCCCTCATTCATTTGCATCTGTAGCTTTTCTCCCATAGACTTTGCAGCCATTGTCACCTGGATTTCATCTATTCTAGAGTTCAATTCATTTTTCTTCTGAATATTCAGTACCCATCCAATCACTTGGTCCTTGTGTGCACATTGTGCTACATAAAGTCGCTGCTAAAACTACGCTACATATCCCCTGTTTCATGTGTTGTGTTTTACTTGGATTGGTCAATGCTATATTTTGTATTCAGAGACCCATGCATTATCCTCTTCTTTTCAATGCATCATCATTCATTCATCTCAAGATCTATTGGCAATGATTGGAAGAAGTCCCTACCCTTCCAAAGTTTTGATGACCATGGTGTGGTGATATAAAACTAAACAACGCATCCATGCCTTCCTTAACTCAGAATTTATTTCTCTCAATTATAAAGAAAGGCCATCAAACCAGTCTATTGTTAATTCAAGGTGAGTTGGAGGAAAATCATGAGAGAGAGCAACCATTAGCCACTATCATTTCTCATTTGAGCGTTGCTTCTGTTTGTTTCCTTACACCTCACTACACCACAACCTTTGATCCCATGTCTTTATCCATGGAGACACCTCAAAAGAAGAAATCTCACAAGGGAGGGAGTGTGGTCAGGACTGAACCCTTTGACATGCACTTGTTTGATGTTGAGCCAATGGTCAGGGAGGTTTTTCAAAGTGTTGGTTGCCTCTCTTTTTGCCAAAACATACAGAGGGGACACCCTGAAGTGGCAAGGTAGTTTGCATTACATTTTGATGACATTAAGACTAAGGTGGGAAAGCTTGAGTTTGAGGTATCTAAAGCTTCTATTGCAGCAGCCACTGGGATTCCTAATACTGGTGAGAGGTGGTTTAAATCCATGATCCTAAATGTTGCCTTCTCCCAGGACTTCCTCAAACCAGACTATCAGACAAAACCCCTATGTAGTAGAAATATAAAGGTGAAGCCATTGAGAAACTTGTTGAGTTTATCAACATTAGCACTCCACGTATTAATCACACTTTCAAAAGATTGATCAGACAGCTCAGGGAGGCTAGGAAGGAGGTTGCTCGTTTGAAAGCAGAAAGTTTGACTGAGAGAATTAAGATGAAGGACCTCATGGATATGTATAGTAACACCCTTGATCTGGAAAAAATTTCAGCAAGAAGAGCCCTGCCTCTCCATAAGCAACTTAATAACATTTACTGGCAAACAAAGGCTTTCAGTCTCAAAATAGAAAGCTCAAGGAAGAATTGCATCATTTCAAGGATGAATTGGCCCAGAGGAACTTAAATGTTCTGGTACAAGCTGCAATTTAAAGAGATGAACCAATAGTCATGAAGAGTACACTTGCAGTCAAGAAGAGTATCCCTGGAAAGGAAAAACATGTTGCCATGATAGAGGGAAGCTCTCCTGCAACAAGGAAGAGTGCTAGGTTGATGAAGTAGTTGGGGGATATAAGATCGATTTTTGTGGGTGATCTCTTTTTGCAACAATAAAGTGATCAAGGAAGTATAATTTTGTGTCACCTATACCAGCATCTACAGACTCCTAATCCATCAGCTAAGTTTTTGTTCTTTTGAAGCATTGGTCTCATCACACAGAAAAAACACAAACATTTTGTAGCGCCATGGCACTGCGGAATCGTCTATATAGTATGTTCTGCAATTTCGCTACCTAATATGCTACGAAATATCCTAGCTAAACTTATTAATGACGCTACTGAATCTGCAGGAACATTTGATAGATGGCGCTACCAAATCCACATAGTTTTTTTGATGAATGGCGCTACCAATTCTGCAAGACCATTTGAGGTGTGGGGCTACCGAATTTGCAGAAGCTATTTTGGGAGGAGCACTACGGAATTGCACACCGTCATTACACAGGATTAGAGCTACAGAAACTGCAAACCTATTTTGGAGGAGGCGCTACGAAATCTGCAAAGTTCTTTTGCAGAGGGTGCTACAGAATTGGCTACCCAATGCGCTACTGAATGGCGTTATGAACTAGCACCTGCAATCAAGGGATTTGAATTCATGACTCCTTTGGACGGTTGATGATGTGGATAGAAGCAAGGATCACAGGTGGCAGCATGGAGGCAGCATACAACCCCTGGAGGGCACTTGACAATGAAAAGGAATGTGCCTAAAGGGAGACATGTCATTTAATTCTTGTTGGAGTGGTTGCCAACATGATTCCTATTTTGTAGCAGTTTGTTAAGAGTTGTTAGCACAGGTGTTAGAATGATTATTGTTTTAGAGAATCCTAGGGGAGGGAGGCCTGCTCGCACCTTTATCTATTGCCTTTTCTTTTTGGTTATAAATACATATTCTAAATTATTAAAGATGTTTGAATGGTTGAGCTTGGGGCTCCCTGATTGTAATATTTTTGACTAAGTAGATTGTTCTCTAGTTATGTACTAGACTTGAGAATTTTTTATAAATAGAATTCGGTTTCTCTTTATATCATCTTATTGCCTCTTATGATGAAGTATTCATGATTGGATGATCCACATGAGATTGTTATGGTTGTGTTATGATGAATGTTTGATTATAATATTGTTATGATGTTCTTCAATGTTCTTTAACTTTGAATTCAAGAAGTTCTTGTGTTTGAGTTTTTCCTCCTTGGGCTGCTTGAAGACCTTATGTCAATAGAAGACCTTTACACCTCCCTCACTAAGTCCTCCTCCTATTCACTTTTATTCCCATTCACTGAATGAAGCTAATCAAGACCTCATTTGCTTGCTCGTGCTAGCCCAAATTTCTGAGTTAAAACATTATTATCCTGAGTCTTGTCCATTTGAAATTTAATCACTCATTTACATTTACACATACTTTGATGGGTACCGGTCTTATCCTCTTTGCAATCTGAGGGTGATTCTTAGTGCTAATACCTGGCATATGACTGGAGGCTCCACTATCAATACACCAAACGTTGGTAGAAGCTGCACTCATGGAAAGACATATCACAAAAGAGAAATCTCTCAAATATATCAGTAAACTCATCTACTTTAGTTGAAGTTGCAACCTATCTCTTATTTTTCTAGTTAGTACACTGACTTGCATAGTGCCCCATCTTATGACATCCATAGCACTTAACTTTTCTCATGTCCTTTTTATATTCACTCTTTGACTTAGTCTTACTTGTTTGACCTTTCTTGGACCTTTTCTTGCCCTTTGCTAAAAGAAACACATTTTCCACATCATCCCCATGTTGTTGGTCTCCCTATTTGGAACCAACTTTGATCTCCTCCTGTATAAATTCATCCCAAAGTCTTTCCCAATCAGGAATTTTTTTCCCTAGCAACAATACCACAAAGAAATGAATCCCGTGGTTTTGAAAAACCATTCAAGGAAGTTCTAACCAATTCTATCCCATCCACTTTTTCTCTGATAGCCCCTAATTCATCACGAATCTACAAAAACTTGGAAAGGTATGATGCAACTGTATCAGTTTCGTTCATCTTGGTGTTTCGTAGGTTTTCTCTCAACACCATATTTTTATCTTGATTGTCACTTTAGTATAGATTGGTTAAAGATTCCCACATCTCATGTAATACCCCTAGGTTGAACCCCAATTGTAATGTAAATGTAAATGTACATATAGGCTAGTGAGTTGTGGGAACACAAGTTTTGGGTACAGTTTAGTGCACGTGCACCAAGGGAAGCGTGCACACTTGTTTCATAGCTTTGCATGCACCTAAGTAAGTGTGAGGATTGTCGTGTGTACGAGCCAAGGGAAGAGTGTGCGCCCGTTTCATAGCTTTGCACGCACCTGAGTAAGTGTGCGGGGATCACTTCAAAGTGCGCATCGGACCATGTTTGTAGCCGAGATATTTTTGGGGTTGGAGAGCCTTTACATATATGTATATTGAGGCCAAAGTGCATGTGTGGTTATTATTCTAGAGAGCCTGGATTGCGACAAAGACCAGTGCAACTATTTTTGCAAAATATAATTGCACCCAGATATTAATAAAAACATATCATTGCCCACATACCAATCAGACGAAAAAGAGACGGGGGGCTAAAACTTCAGTAGAATGGGAAAGGGGTGTGAAGCTTAAATGTAATATTTTAATAATATTTCCAAAAGTATAATTTTAGGATATGTATTTATCCTAAGTTTCTAAGGAATGGGAACGAGTCACCAAGTGGAGCTAAGTTAGCTCTTAAGGTGACAAGTGTCCAGTTATAATCATGCAAATATATTGTTGGACCTTAGTGTATATGGGGGGAATTCACTCTTTCCATCGGGGATGCAGACCAACTTTCTTGGGAGAGGCATCTGTATCTTGTTGTAACTTGTTGCCATCACATAACCCCATACTTGGGAAGGCTTGTCTGCTATCGAAGAGGTGGGTTTCCAGGCCTTTTTTTTTCAAAGAAGCAAGTTGTAAGGCATGTGTTTGTTGAACAAGTGGGTTTTCAGGCCTGCAATCATTCTCTCCAATTGAGATAACTGGTGGGAATTGTTTTCCCAAGGTGCACAATTACAACTACAGGGCTCTGATACTTCATGTTCAACCTGTTGTTGAAGCCTTGGAAGGGAAGTGGAGCAGCCGAAGGACTGTTGAGCAAAGAAGGGGCACACTTCCTGGGGTGGGACATGGATGTGGGGAATGAGGGATTGTAGTCTGTTTGTTAGGGTTGGTACCTTTGTCTAGTTATTTTGATTGTTGATAGACCTTAGCTTGGTTTAGGAATCACTTTCCCAAATGGAGCTTTATCCCTAGCTCAAGGGTGACTTGTTGTTGAGTTTATGAGCAACAGAGTCTATGGCCGGGAGGAATGTTTGAGGTCTGTGCGCGGTTGGTGGGTTTTAAAAAAAGATAAGTGTCTTCTTATGTGTATTATTCTATGATTAATGTGCATATACATGTTAAATATATTATGTGTTATAGTTGTATATATATTTGTCCATGGATTGTATATGTTGTAGAACGACATGTTTGTTGCATATGCAAGGCATGGGCCATGACAATTTATATGTGTTTATATATGGTTTATATATATGGTTTAACATATGAAAGCTTATGATATTTATTTTTATGGAATTGGTACATAATTATACTGGGTTATGCAAGTACCGCTAGTTCTGCATAACTGATGTTGATGTAGAGCATGGTAGTTGTTAAGTGTTTCGTGTTAGATAATTTTGTGGTAATGGTTATGGGATTTTGAGGCAAGGCTAGAATCATTGCGCACGCAAAGTGGTAACAGTCTGCGCACGTGAATGGGATAGACCCTGTGTGTGGAATAGAATGGTTGCGCACTTAGTTGTGTTATGGGTTCATTCCACTATTATAGTCGTTATCTTGTTAAGTAACTTCAACAGTAATCGTATGGGTTCTAGTGCGAAGCTAGAAATGTTGTCCATGTTGAGGGACAGTCCATGTGGTCAACACATTGACGATTGAGTGCACAGAATTGCTAGGACATAGTTTTTGCGCGCGGTAGAAGACTGGTTTGCACGCAGTAGGAAAAAACATTTGCACATAGCACAAGCCCAGTTGTGTGCGTTGTTGGTTTCAAAAAGTTGTTACAACAAAAGAAAGAATTGTTATCGGAGCTTTATTTAGAGATTTATGGTGGGGAAGACTTTACAATGTCGTAACGAGACTCAGGTAGGAGGCTGGATACATTACAAAGTGGTCTCAGAGTTTGAAATTTTGATGTGACGTAGCCCGGAGTAGAGTTGGGGATGTTAAATCTCGCAGACATTATTTTTCCCGGTTACATGAGGAATGACATGGTCTTTAATGGAATCAAGGATTATCCTCTTGGATTTAACATTTTTTTTTTATATTCATCCAACGGTATTGCATCCGTAGGAATAGTGACAGTTTTCTCAACAATGTTCCACAAATTATGTTCCTCCAACAACAAGGCAATCCTTTCCTTCCATGGACTGGAATTTCCATCCCCCTCCAACCTATCCTCAAATATCAAACTTGTAGCCATATGACCTACTCAACTGATAACAAGGCCCAACACTCTTTCCGGTGAACAAACTGCAAATCTCTTGCAAACCCTTGTGTCAACTTGTTTGGTTTCCCCTCTCAGTATTAATGCTTTGATACCATGTAGATTTTTAAGGTTCAAATATTTGTTTTTGGTTTCAAAAAAATCATTTTCTCAGTTTAATGTTCATTCATAAATGCATTTTCAAAACTGGAATTTATAATAAAAAACACATTGAATCTTTTACTTGCATAGCGAAAACAAGAAATCAAACCACTTAATGACACAAGATGTTTTTGGGCAATGCCCTTGGAAAAATCCCGAAGGGAAAACCAGTAGAGAGAGGAAATTTTATTATTATGATCTTAGAGAAAAAAAAATGGAAATTACAACAAGAGATACAAGAACAAATGCACCTCAAAATTCATGCCCAACACAGGAAATCGTGCCAATAGTATTGTACTTCCTATACAGACTGTCAAACTCATAATTTTTTACTGCCTCGAATTATGTGCCTCTCACACGTGCGGTTGTATGGTATTATTCTCGATGTTTGTGCAGAATACAGTCTGCATTAATTGTTGTACTATATGTGCATTAATTATTGTTGTATGACCTCGATTTCTATGCACTAACTTATTGTACTGATTGCATTAATTGATTTCCTTCTTTCTCCTTGGGATGTGTTCCCTCCTTTGTTGCAATATTTCTCTCCTTTTTTCTCTTTTTCTCTTTCGCTTTCTCTCTCCTCGTTAATGAAAAAATATAAATGTGTTTATTTCCCTAGATTTCCTTTTTGTCTCTTCATGAGGAATTTATTTAGTGAATTTAGATATAATGGCTTAGATTGAATCCTAGGCCACTCAAGATCTATTGTTGCGATATAATCACTCATTATCACAACTTAAGTCACTTTATTCCTCATAAAGCAAAAGGTCACTTAAAATTTAATAATATTAAGTTCATATATAGAGACCACTTTATGTCCCCCACATGCAAAGACACCAAGCACACATAGAAGACCATTTGATCTACAAAACTCAACAAAAAGAATATTTGATTTCATCATCAAATAAGCTCTGACTCATGTAAGTTATAGGTTGTTCATTGTTTTGATCATCCTTTTGTAGAAGAATGGCAGAGATTGCTTGTTCAGTTGAATTTCTATAAATAATAAACTCTTTATCAAAATTTGGTTTCGCCAAAACTGTTGCATAACTTATTGCCTTTTTTATTCCTACAAAGGCTTTTTAAGCATCCTTATTCCATGAGAAATATTGATATTGTTTCAACAAAATATGAATAGGCTTGGAAATTACAGCGAAATCAGGAAAAAATCTTCTAACAAAGTTAATTCTTCCCATAAAAATTTCAATTTCGTTTTTAGATGCATGGGCTTGAATATTTAGAATGATGATAACCCTCTCAGGATCAATACTTATTCCTGAATTAGAAACAATGTGACGTAAAAGCTTTCCTTGAGTGACACCAAAAACAGATTTTGAATGATTTAAAGACATGCCAAATTTTATGCAATGCATAAAGACTTTTCTAAGATGATTGAAATGATTTTGTCAGTTTTTAAAGTAAACAATTAAGACATCGATATAAATCTGAATTATCTTATCGATAAGATCGTCGAAAGTTATTTGCATAACTCTCTGAAAAGTAGCACTCGCATTAATTAAGCCAAAATGAATTCGTTCATAAGCAAAGGTGCCCCATCACGTTGTAAAAGTGGTTTTATATTTTTCTGCCCTCTTGACTATGATTTGACTGTAGCCTGAAAATCCATCAAGAAGGGACATCATCTGTGACCCTGCCACTTGCTGCAAAATCATTTCCATATTAGGAAGGGGAAAGTTATATTTTACACTTGCTCTAATAAGTGCACATAAATCTACACATAGTCTAATGTCACCATTCTTTTTTTGTATAGGAACAAGGTTAGACACCCACTTAGAGTATTTGACAGGAAAGATAATATCAACATTTATTAAGTTTTCCACTTCTTTTCTTATAGTAGCTTCAAAAGTAGGGTTTATAGGCCTTTGTTTTTGCTTAACAGGTTTTGCTTCTTCCTTAATCAGAATAACATGTTGGATAACACTAGGATCAAAAACCGCGAATATCCTCATAAGACCATGCAAAAATGTCTTTGAATTCACAGAATAAATCCATGAATCTTTGTCTTTTATTATCAGAACAATGGGCTCCAATTTTTTAAATATTTCGATGCTCCTGAGTTAAAATGTTCACCGGAATGATATCTCATATTTTCCTCTTCGACTCCTCTTCTTCTTTGTATTTCTTGTTGCTAACATCACTTGTTGAGAATGAGCTCTCAAGAGAAGTCAACCCTTTTGGAATTTTATTATATTCAAGTGAAATGATTTCCTTTTGCTTATAAAGCTCATTCTGTAAAAAGGCATAAATGCTTTCATCATCAGGGAAGACCTGCCATGATTCCACATTATTAGGAAGATGAGGTCGATATAAAGATAAAAATGTTCAATCAGGTCTTAGGGGTAATAATTGCCTTGTAGGAAAGGCTGCAAAAATAGCCAACCTATCAACTATGGAATTCAATTCTCTTTTGATGTGACTGATGTTAAAAGATAACAGATTTTGGATTAAAGCCCAAATAGTTTGGGTGTATCTCTTCAACAACTTGTTAGAAGGATTATATATTTTTATCACCAAATTAACAACAAGTTGTTATGAATCTCCAAAGACAATGAGATGATAACAACCTAGATAATAAGCATTCTCGATTCCTAGCAGCAAGGCTTCAAGTTTAGTAAAATTATTAGTGCAGGCAAATTCTAATATGTAGGAAAAATTATGAATTTTACTAACATGAGAGTATAATACAATGCATGCTCCATTTCCTTCATTTTAACATGCACCATCAAAGTGCATATGCCACATTCCATATTCATAATCAAAAGGTTGTTCAATGAAAGCATTATCTTCATCAACAAAAATTGAGTACACACCCATTTCTTCCTAAATACAATTAACGTTTGGTTGAGGGACTTTTTCTACATATGGTAAAATTTGTCCTTAAAACAATAAGGATCTTTCCATTTTTAGGAATAGACATACAATGTGTTCCATATAATGATAAATAAACACCAATCAAAGCCTGCCAATCTCTACCCAAAATAATAGAATAGTTATTGACAGGCATATCAATTACTTGAATGTTCAAAGTGGTTCTAATTTCACGATGGGCACAAAGAACTAAATTTAAGTCCTTGATCTCACTAATCGGTGTTTGTTGTTGATCATTATAGGACAACATACTTCTCGAATTTTCATTTGTACAAGACAGTCCCAGTTCTTCCATAATAATCTTGGGCATAACACTAGGGCCTAATCCACCATCTATTAAACAACAGTGAGCAATCCTATCCATTATTTTAACAAATATCTAAAAGGGAGGGTTTTTTACAAAGTTTTTAAAATTATTTACACCTAGCTTATTTACATGCAATTCATCTCCATCATGTTTTTAAGATGAACTAGCTATTGAAGAAGTTTTACCTAAGACCTTCCATATAATTCTTCAGATGTTGTTGTTATTCGGGGATGGTAACCATGTCCAAGAGAGATGCATTTTCCTTTATATTAGCTAGATGTTTAAGAATGTTATACTTTGATGGAGGTAAAGAGATTGATACCTCTTGACATTTAGTTGTCGTAAAAAACTAAGGATTTGTATCTTGAGAGGATGAACGAGGGGAAAAGATACAGTCTTTGGATTACCACCCTTCCCTTTATTTGTGTATGATTTATTCCTTGTCTTTAAAATAATTGCATCCTCTTCATGAGCCCAATCTAAGGCAGCAATGGTTGTTTTGGTATTTTTGCCAAAGATTAACTCTTGTGCTCTCTTCTTGATTTCACAAGTACTTTCCTCATGATTTCATCACAGAAATTACACCAAGCCCTAGAGAGAATAGTCTTTGGTTGATTATGGAATAGAGAATTAGTTGGTTGATTTCTCAAAACAACTTGTGTGGAAGACTCAGCAGGAGATGATGTTGAAGCAACCCCTTCCTCTCAAAAGCAATCATTTGATTGCTCATATCTTGGACAAGCTACAAAACTGTGGACATATCAGTCTGCTTTACTAAATCTTCCTTGGGAAGACCAATTCTTTCCAATTGTTCTTCATACTCTAAGAAACCTTGAAGTGCAGACCCTAAATTTGTTACATTTTTCTCCTCTAGTCTGTGGTGATAAGAGGAGGGTAATGCATTATAATAATGCATAAAATCATCTTGGTTGTGAGGTCGAATTAGTTCATAAATTTGATTGTATATTTTAGTGAAACGAAGATTAAAAGACTCGATTGTTTCACCGTTATTATAAAAATTATTTTTATATTCTCATAATAGATCCAGTGGGATTTTGGGTTGCCCATAAGTTGATTTAAACCAATAAGTTAATTCATCCCAAGTCAAAAATACTTTAGGAGGTAGTTTGAAGAAATCTGCAGCAACTTTTCCTTCTAAGGAATTGAAAAACAAGTGCATGCAAGTGTCATTATCATTTTCACCTATGTTATGGCATGCATTAGAAAATGCAACCAAATGTTCATTAGTAGAAACAGTTCCATCCCTAAGAATTTAGGCAAATGATCTTTAAATTTAGGAAGGGGATTTCCAGCTGGAGCAAGGTTCAATGGTGAGATACATGCCATGATGTAGTGGTTGCATCGTATTCAAATTGGAATACACCAAATTTCTTAATAACCTTGGTGGGATTTGTAAAGGATTGAACTGAGATGTGATGACTATAAATACTTCCAATTATTGATGAGGAACAACTTTGTGAAGAAGTAGATGAACTAGAACTAAAAGAAGAACCAGAAGATGCCATCTTAAAGGTTATAGGAATAAATGATATTGATGAACTAGAAGAGTCAAATAAAGATCTTCGATTCTTAGGTTGCAAACTCTTTAAAACAAATTTTCTTCTTCGTACTTGAGATAATATCACTTCACCAATAAATATCAAGATGATGTAGCAATCAATGTATCCAATCAATCCTC
>SNQJ01S0004880.1:223269-249849 GCA_010110895.2 Picea sitchensis | reverse complement strand
CATAGTAGTAGATGAAAGTATATACTGACGCCCACTACGGGTCATCATTAGCTATTTGTGGAGTTGCCAGATGATTTGCTTGAAGTCATCAAAGAAAAGGGAGAACACCCTAGTGGAGTCACCAGGTAAGCTTGTAAGATAAGGTTTCTGAGGCAAGGCTTACCGAAAAGTGTCGTCCTGAGGAGAATTGACTCAATGTTCCCCAGCAATGGCGCCAAAATGTTATCGCACAGTTTGTAGCTAGGTCAAGTGGCTATGAAGTAGAAGGCCAAACTGGCGTAACATGAACCTATCCCACCCAATGTCACCACGATGGGGAGGTTCTTTCTCTTTAGGTAGGTTAGGCCCAGGGGAGACGTCCCCGGTAACCTGGAGTTTTGAAGAGGCAAAAGTTTAAAAGTCAAAGTAAAGTTCCCCCTTCTCAGGTCACCACCAAAACAGATAGTCTCGGCTAAACAACCAATAATAAAGTGTAGGCCCAAAGAAGAACACCTACCCGGAACAAAGCAACAACAAACCAATATATATATGCAAGCTATGATTCGATAGGTTAGTACTTCATAAGACTATCTGATATCAATATATAAGCAATTATAACAATAAATATTGACAAAGTCAATGTTTGTTAATGCAACAATGAAATAATATCACTTCACCAATAAATATCAAGATGATGTAGCAATCAATGTATCCAATCAATCTGCATTCAATAAATGCATCAAACCACCATCCAATTGCTTAATAAATGAAAGTTGTTGCGTCAAGATGAGATAACCAAGGGTGACGTCAGCCTTATTAAGGTTAGTAGTTAGTTAGGGTTTCAATTTAGCAAAGGTTTTGAAAGTTTGTTTGATCACTTCCACTTCAACGCTAGAGGTCTAAGATCAATGCCTAAGGGTTAATGGAGTAAAAAAGGTGAAGGATGCACAAGTTGAAGGGGACGAGATTTCAAAGGACTAGAGGGAAAGCTTTCAAGGTGCTGCTAAAGCAGGGCCTCAAAGACGAAACCCTAGGGGAGAGAGGCTCACTTCGGTGTTGCTAAAGCAAGGCCTCGTGCTCTCTCCTCCTTCTCGACAAACAACTAGCTCAATGAAAAGAAAAATCAAGACAAGAGAGTTTAAAGAGGGAGAGTGTTGCTAAGGCAAGGCTCTTTCATCAAACCCTAAAAGAAAATGGCCCTAGGTGTAGATAACCTAGGCCTTGGAAGTCCTCTTCCTCTTGAAGTTTAGAGGTACGGCTAGCTTAAGGGAAGAAGAAAGAAGGAGTGCAGTTATGGCTAGGGTCTCTTATTCTTCTTCAATGGCTAAAAGGTTTTTCTATTAGGGGACATGAGACAACGACCTACTTGTGTGTTTGTCCCCTAGGGTTTTGATTCAACAATATTTATAAATAGATGCAAGAAATTAAACTACAACCATTCAATCAAGAAGTTTTACAGAAAAATACTTACAAATCATCAAGTAAATAACCATGCAAACCCTAGTTATAAACCTTCCTTCAAGAAAAACACCATAGAATGCCAAAAATCTCCTCCTTAAACAAGTACGCCTTCCTTAGTTCAGCCAATAACCCCAATAGGGCGCAAAAATCAGACCTCACCAGGAGAGTGAGTGATGTGTTATGTCAAAATGAGGCTAAAATTCCTCAATATATACTGTATCAATGACCTTAATTAAATTTAGGTCATAAAAATGGCCGACAAGACCAGAATATTGTTTTTACATTAAATTGTCAAATTAAAACCCTAACTGAGCTATAAAAAGGTAAAAAACCCCTTCAAGGGAGGCGCTAGCACCTTTTAGGGCAGATGAGACATCCAGGAGAAAAATGTTACCCCCTCAGGGGCCTCTCCAACATGCCACACGTGCCACTGCTGCCCAGTCTGCCTCCAAAAACATTCATGAAGCTGGATGACGTCATGGTGAGGATGGGGACATTCTGAGCCTTCCAAGGCCAGTGTTCCACTGAAAAGGGGTCATTCCCCCTAGGCCGGGCTCTGCCAAAGTGCCTCTAGTGAAACGTCCTCCTCTTCTCCGGTGCAAAACCTCGGTCAAACATTGTCCTGTCTCTGCCCCTCTGATGGGGTTTCAACAACCATTTGATGGGCTCTTCAACCCCATGGAGGTCTGAACTGATCATCTCCCCATGTGTACCGGTCCAAATGGTACCTGTCCGTTGGGCATGGTCCTGCACATCAAAAACTATGCCCTCCATGGGCTCATTAGTCATAGGGATCATAGCAATGTCAATCACATTTCATCATTAATATTATCAAACATATGCATAAAAACCCTGATATATTGGTCAATAGCTCAAAGTTATTACAAAAACCTACTATACAAAATCGAAGAAAAGGACAAGACATCCTATTGGGCTAGTATCCACAAGAAAAGGGAAGTCTCCAAGAAGGTTTCATCCAAGCCATGTAAATGAGGTGATGTGGCTAGGGGATTTTCAGACATGTGGGTAGAGTGAGAGCCAGGGATGCATAATGTTATTTGTGGGTGCCTTTGTAGAAGGCGAGTTGTACCCATCATGGATGCAATTTTTTCCAAGCCCGTTCTTGCCTTTATTCTTTCCTTTATTTGTTTTTTCTTCTTCTTTTTCTTTTTATTCAAGGGCTAACCGGAGGACATTGCCTTGGCATGGTGACCAGAGCTGACAGTGTTACCCACAAGTAATTTCACGGAGATGAGAAGGCTGGCTCATGATGAGTCCCCCTTTCCCTTGGCCATGCAACTAAAGGTCACTGCCCTGGCATGGTAACCAGATGGTGGCAATGTCATACTGTTAGGTACCCATGAACCTAATAGGTTGGCTCGTGATGGGACCCCCTATCCTCTTGGCTAGGTCTTGTTTGTTATTTTCCGGGTCCCTCTTGTTTCTTGCTGAGAGGATTTTTATTTCCTTCTCGAGGATCCCTGGGCGAAGCATCTCAAGGTTTTATTTCTAGGCTTTTATCTTTTACCAACCGCTTTTACCTTCTGGGCCTTTAGCCCCTTCTTCCCACAAGATAAGATGCAACCCTACAAACAGGTCAATCCAATGCCCAGACAAGGGGAATGGGATAAATGAGCGGGAGATAAGATGAAAAAAGTGGTGGTATGATGGGAGCGGACGATGGCTCTTCAAAAATCCCCCTGTGGCAAACCAAAAACTATGGGTACAGGCTTGCTAGGGCACCCTGTCAATCTCCCCAAGCATGGTCAAGTGGGCTAATGTAAGATCCAAGCAGTTGTCAGAGATAAAAGGAATCATATGCATATATTTAAAGGTTTTAATGATCAAAAGTGACACATACCATGATACTTGGACCAATTACCTCATGGAGCAAGAGCCTTCTTTGATACAAGACCAAGCTGATGGTGATGGATGTTGTTGTCGCTGACAAGATGAATCTAATGAAAGAAGAAAAGGATGGTCCCACCAGGTCCATGCTCAGGTCAAACCTGCTCTCAGTACTCCATGTCTAGGACCTGTGGGCCTCAAGACATGATCTCCTAGTTATCCCTAGAAATCGGGGATAACAATCCTCAAGCAATATGTACTTAACCCTAATGTTGTTTTATATGTTTGTGTTTTATCAAAGAAAATAAGAGAAATGTTTGTAATCAAGATTTATAACATATTTACGAAATAATTATAAAACAAATTTGAGACATCATTACACATCAAGTCTAAAGATGAGCCCCAAAACTACAAATGATTTTTTTGATTCAATTCTGAATTATAGCCAAAACTCTCCTTTCATGCCCCTGTGTGGGTAAGAACCAAAGTAAGAATTAGAACTCTTAGGTGGAATGTTACATCACACATGGACCACTGGTGTCTTTTAAGAAAAGACCAAGACTGGGAATATTGGATCAACAAGCCACAAATGTACCACAGTATTGACTTGGCAAAATAATACTAATCAACACTAAAAACTAATTCATAAATCAAATTACAATTAACAGACTATCAAAACAAATGATTGACCTTTTGAAGCATGTCAACAATCTATGTTTCTTAGTCCTTCTTATTGCCACCTTCAGTAAAACCATGTTGTCAACAACAAGATTCAGCCCTTATGTAATTCAGAAATGAATGGAATATACATGTAATCTCACTTTAGAGCAAGATCAAACCTTATCATCTTTTTGTCTCTCTATTCTCTTCTTTTGTCCCTCCATCGACTCCTTCTTTTATTCTCCAAAAGGTAGTTTGATTGGTTTCAACTACCTTTAGTTAGATAGTTAACTAACTTTTAGTTATGTGGGTCAACTTTAATAAATAATTATAATACAAGGGTTTTGTTAAATAATAGCTAGTAGGTGGGGACCCCCAATGTAACTTTATTGTTCAATTTTTCAATATCCCCTTGTACCTCCATAAACTTATCATGTATGCCATACCATAAAGTAAATGCACATCCATCAGCCTCCAATTAAATAATCATGCCATAAATACACTTTTGACTCCCAAAAATGATTCAACCATGCCAAAAATAGATAAATGTTGTTTGTTGTCCAAAAATAAAATATGTATATGTCCAATAGTCAACTGTAAAGAAAAGAGTGATCATAAAATAAGCTTTAAAATTCATATTTTTTGTGGGAGGTTGTCCTTCTCTATCCACTACTCTGAGATGATGCCATTGTGTGTGTAGGTAAGTTTGCCTTGGCAGGTTTCTTGCCTTCATTTACTAATACTTCATGGTGCATATCACCAAAGGTGATATTTTTTAGGTCAAGCTTTAGGGGAATGGAATGTGAAGTAACAAAATGAGAAGACTCTTTAGATGAATCAAAACTAGGTGGTATGGCAATTTGATTCCCTTACTAGCTTTAGGCTCTTCAGATAAAACTTTGTTTTTATTAGGCTATTGAGATGGAAGTGCATGTGAATCCATGGAAACAATAGGGTGAAGTGGCTACTCATGAGGAGGTGGACGTAGTGGTAAAGATACAATAGGACAGCCCTGGTGGTGAGGTTTAGGATCATGAACTACTTCATTCCATCCATCATTAACTGAAATTTTAGGTTGCATGGACACATTTGGTTTTATAGGAATGTTGGTGATGCTAGTATGAGGTCGTAAAGGGGGTATAACAGGTTGTGTAGGAGGATTGAAATATCCTTGTCCTACTAGATTGAGAAGGTCAGTTTGCAAGAGTTGATTAAATTCTTCGGAATATGCATCAAAATGAGGAGAGAATCTAAGTCTTTTATTTTTGCCCCTAGGCCAACTAGCTTGTTGTCCTCTTTTCCCATTTCCTCTATTTCCTTTGTTAACTCTGTTAGATCTGTTGTTGCCACGACTGAAAAAGATCATCTATCTAACCATGAAGAATGGATTAGAGTATGCATAAAACATCACATAAATCATCAAATATAATTTTTCGTATAACATAATTTTAAAGTGGCTCTAACTCAATCAGTAATCAAGCATGCAATCAACCAAATTAGAATGAGGGAAAGTAACCCAGGATCAAACAAATTGCTTTGTTTTGAAACATATCCATACCTCATAACTCTTATTCTTCCACAAACTGATATCTATTTAAGAACACGGGACTTGTAATGAAATTGGGAAAATGAAGGGTTTTGTAATGAATGCAAAGTGAAAGTAAATGATGGGAAGGATCAATACATGTTCATAACTACAACCATAACATATAAGTTGTCAACCTTCAGTCAAAATCTTTGTACGTCTACCCAATGTCAATCATGAATCTGACATGTCAATCCATTTGCTCATTGATGTTTAATTATATGCTAAGTATGATTTTGATAAACTATTAATATGTCTACTATTTTTCTTTTGATTCCCTTCGATTTAGTTATATAACAGGGGGAAGAACAATGAAATTAAATGAAAATGGTATTGGGACTTTGGGAATAATTTATGTAAAATGAGAATATGAGAGCAATTGGTCCTGCAAATAATTAAGTCAGACATCTTATTTCATATGGTTTTCATCCAACATTTAAACTTGTATTTGGGTGATGAAAAAAAAAATCATGTAATTGTACTCTTTTGGAACAAAGCTCATGATCCAATTTTTCATGCCAACTGCCAACAATTTTCCTTTTAAAAGAAACAACTTTTATTTTGTACAATGGGGGGGAGAAAGATGGGATTTTAATGAAAGACGAATTTAGGAATTAGGGAATAACCCATGAAAAATGAAATAATGAAAGGAGTTGATCATATGTCAAAAATGAAAATAATTATGTTTCATTAATGCTTACAAACAACTTCTTTTAACTCCCAATTACTGAAACTGTCATCATTAATCATCGATCAGTTCATTAAAAAAATTCAAAATCCTTCATAGCAACAAAAATCATGCATATAATTATTCAAATCCCAATAAGTTTGCATGTTGCTAGGCTATACAGGTTGATCATTGAATCATTTACATAATGCTTCTTTTACAAAAACCAAACTCAACCTCGTCCAAACAAACAAGAAGTCGAATAGAACCCAAAACCTGATAAGAAGATTTCCATAATCTATTTGGGCTCAACAACTCAACATTTTTCAAATGCATTTCATATTGAAAAGGGTTCGAAATTTTAACAAATTTACCATACTTTTATCATACATTTTCCATGTCTAACTTTCGAAACCAAAAGTTATTAAACTATCGTCAACCAAGCGATTTCTTGCTGCAAAAACCCTATGTACAATACGAACACGCAGGCCAAACATCTGACCATTTAAACAATATCTTTCTAGGTCAAAGCAAACTCAAGGAGCTTCATATGGTTCGAACTATAAAATCAAGTATGAAGTTTTTGAAAGTCTATGTGCAAATATAGGCATCCAGGATCATCGAAACTTCAAACCAATGAATATATAACCCATATATTTGTCGAGTGTATGAAACTGGGCGCTAAGTTTCTTAGAAAAATTATATACATGGTTTAGGGTTTTAACATAACTTTTATTAATTCACATTCAGAGGCATGCAACTCGAAGTTGCATCAAACAATTATATATGAAATTACTCCATTAAATTGTTGTGGCTCGTCCTTATATCACCATTGTTCTAGTATGTTGAGTCTTTTCTAAAACTCGAACCCTTCCCCAGTAATTGACTCAAAGTCGATACCATCAAACTGTTGGTCTCCAAAACAAAGAAAACTAGCAAGGGTGCAAGTGTGATTAGCTGAGGAAAGGACTGGTTATACAATACTTCAAAACTGAGGTTAAGTTGTATAATCTTTCTATCGGTATCAATGGCAACTTCAAAAGCTCGAGCTAGGGTTTTTCTGGGTTTATCCTATAAAGTATTTTATATCAGTTATTTGTAGACAAGACTTGGCTTGAAACTAGAAGAATCAAATTATTTTCAAGGAAGAGTGACAGACACACAAAATTTGTATTTGGAAGACAAAACATATTTAATTTGCAGTGGTATTAAAGACCCATTTAAGGTGAAGGGAAGAAAAACACACCCAAAAACCAATTTACACAGAGCCACTTTAAAAATTATTGTTGCAAAATAATCATACATCTGATGAAAAATGAGGCAAAGTTTGTATACCTTCACAAGTGCTTCAAATATGAGTGAAAACCGGTGCAAACAATTGTGGAATTGTTATGGTTTGAGCTCTGTAACCACAATGTTGTCAAGACAGAGAAATTTTGAACAATTCGAACAAGCAATGCTAAAACCAAAACGAGATATGGGTGAAAAAACCCACGTAATGGTGAATTGAATGCATGGAAATGAGCACATCATTTCCATACATGCATGCACTCAACCCTAATGGAAACTCAACTTATACTTTCCAAATACGTGTTGTAGCAGCCAATCAACAAACAGAAGGAGTGCCAAACGAGCACAATACCATATGCTATGTCAGTCGATGTTAAAGGAAAACCACTCAAATGAGGGCTTGGGACGTGGCTAGGCCTAACATCATTAATAATAATATCATACCAAACCTTTTGGTAATGATGCCCATCTTAAACAAAATCCATTGCGTAGTTAATACCATAAATCCACTACTTGCAAATACACCATATGTATCACGAAAATTCATAATCTTGCAAATACAACCCTTGTTACCGCATTTGCAACATAACTCGTGGATATCATGTGTTGTGAGTCTGAGCTTGATACTACCATATAGTATGCAACATTTGTGACATGAAGTTTGAATACCCTACACCGAACCATTGCATGCCAAATATTGCAATATAATCCAACCACTTTTATAAGTGTTGAGACAATGCTTTTAAGATGGTAATAAAAACATTATATATTGCCATGATAGCCTTTGTTATTTGTGATAAGCATGTAACCCAAAAAAAAATTGTAGGTGTAAACAACCAATACTAATAACCATTAAGTTGTTGCAATATATACGCCATGAATCTACCATCATAACATGATGTGAGCCTATAGTATATCAAACCTTTTGTGCTCTTGGAGTTCCCATAAACATAATATCCATATGATGATCATAAATGCATGGGTAGAGAGATCTTTTGAGCTTGGTGAATAAAGATTTATTTTACTTATACAATCAACTCAAGATGAATGTTATAATCGAATCAACTCAAGATGAATGTTATAATCGAACCGAAGACTGCAAAAATTAACTTTTAAAGCCTGAATGCAAATTGGCACATCTTCTATTCTCAGCAAGTATATATGCGATAAGGATGATTAAAAATTAACACTCTTTTGTTTTTCTTTCTAGGGGGTTCCACCTACTAATTATTTTTTTATATCAGGCTTTTAATATTCCTTGCAACTATTTGCGGGCTATTGTTATTAGTGGTGAGTTTACGAGTCAACATAGTATACCCTACATTTTTTCACGAGATTTGACCATTATGATGAGCCCAAAGTGTGATGCTTTATTTGTATGTGGCCACGATGGGATGACTAGATGTACAAGTGTTGTTTAGAGTGTTATGACCCAAGGGGGGCATATATAGGGTTAAATGTATATTATATGACCCCAGGGGCGACATATTTGGGGATAAATGTATATGTAATGTGTAAATATATATGTAATAAGGTCGGCCTAATAGTAAAGGGGCCTCATGTGCAAGTGTGAATACGTATATATAGAGATCATGTATTCATTATTGTAGACATGTGAATTGTGATGTATAAAGGTATTTGGTTATGTGGAGGAGGTTCTCCTATTATTTAAGGAGTTATTGTGTAAATTATATATCTCGGAGTTGTGCTCCACATAACCAGATACTCATGTTTTGTTATGATATTTTAAGCATTTGGATATTTACATAAAGGTTGCTCAGATCCCCTCAGGTGGACTGTCACGACATGTCCTTTTAGTCCCCATTCTTAGGGTGCTTGGTTTTATTGCTCGGGTTGACTATCCCTCAAAGGTGGTAACTCCATCTAAGTTGGGAATTTATGTCCTGAGTAGGTATGTGGGCATTCTAAGGTGGATATACTAGGATACATGATTTACGGGGCCCTATCTATTCACTTATTCTTTTGATATGTAAAAGGTTGTTGTGCTTTGTAAGGGTTGTCACACCCATGGTTTAGCATACCTATTTTACCCCACATGTACCCTCTCTTTCTTATGTATGTACCACACTTTGGACATGGTCCCTTGGAGATGATTATGCACATGATTATCCAGTTTCACATTTCTCTAGGCAGTCTCACGAATTTTGAGGCATTGGTCACACTCTCTGAGGCATGTAGGGTATACTTACATCCACATGGACACCCTCTACACTTGTCATTTGTCAGATGCCAGGATGTCCCCCTCCTTTGGCACCTTTTTAAAGTGTTTTTGCTCACCAAAAGGGGGCCAACCTCACTTGGGGAAGTTTATGATAGTTGTGGGGTTATTTGGATCACACTTGGATGATGTGGAGGTCCCTTAAGTGATGTTTCACTTGAATATGTGACTTGGCACTCACTTAAGGTGATTTGATGATGTGGATATGTCTTAACATAATTTGAGGGTTGACCATTATTTTGTTATCATTCTTGTTGTTGGAGTTTTATGACTCATTTTTTTACTTGGAGAGTCACTCCCATGCTTCATGGAGGTGCCTTGACCTTATATATGGACATAGTCATACTTTGGAGGCATATGTCAAGGGTTTGTGGGTATTATTTTAGCATTCTTTGAGCACATTTTGTGGATGTCGTCCCCTTTTAATATCATTCTCCACATTTTCATCAGGGCATTCCACTTGGAGGAGAGGGACGTTTAAGCTATGCTTGATTGGGAGGATACCCCACGTTGTTTTGAGCCCCCCCCATCACTCATTTGATGGAATGTTGTCCTTGGAGAGAAAATCAGTCACATCTTTTGTGGAATGTTCCTCTTGCATGAGGGTTTTATACTTATGTGGCATCTTTTAATAATAATTTGACTTAGTCTCCAAGTTCTGTAGATGACAAGTCACTCTTACTTTGATTCTGTTGGAGCCGCCTTTTACAAATGGTTGAAATATAATTCTTGCAATCAAAAAATTTCCCTGACATGCGAAGTAGCGATAGCCATTATAGTCCTAAATCATCATCGCCTAACCTTTAAGAAAATCTATCACTTTTCTTTACCTCATGCTTTCACGCTTCGGGAGTTAAAAGTTGCAAGGTTTCCAAACTCCGATATACGAAGTTGCGAGACAGCTTCAAAAGTCACCCGGGTTAGTGTCAGGGGTAAGTCGCTTTAAACCCTAGTCAAACACTCTCGAGGTTTCGCGACTTGGCAATCGCTCTTCCAAAGAACAATACCTTCGTAGCCCCGAGTCACGAAGTCATGATATTCTTTAAGCACTTAATGCAGATTACATTTTTAAAACTAAATCGCATCATCGTGATTTCAGGTTTTGGGGGCTCAAAGGGAAGGGGTGATTTCTCCCGATATGGCGAACGTCGAAAAAAGAGATTAAAGACTAAAACAAAACCTAATTAAAGGAGCTAAGCTGGATCAATGAATGCATTAATACAATTTTAATACGCACTGTCTACGCAGTAATTTTAAATGTCTTTGCACTAATTTATGTTGTGACTCGTAAAAAAATTATGGCATTTATTTGAAATACGGCGAAGTGACAGATAAGGATATTGCTTTTACTGCTAAATCTTTCATTAAAATGATTTGACAGTTCTGTTCACAAGGACTCCGGAATTTTAAATGGCTAAGATAATGGAGTTCTTTCTTTCATTATTTCAAATTTCATTTCTATTTTGCGCAAAGAAGATTTTTCATCAAGCTAACTTTTGTCTGTATCTACATCTTTACTATAGGAGAGTTGAGTACAGAGTCCTCTATCATGGCTCCACGAAAAGCGTCAAAGGCGATTGCTGAGAGTTCAGAGCAAGGCTCAGATACTATTTCCGATACTTCACCCTGAAGTATTGATACCGTCAAAACCTGGTCATACGTCTCCGACATTCTTCAGTCCGAATTAGTGGATTGTTTAGATGATTCTAGCGATAACGAGAAGGACGATTTGGCCACCAAATACAAAATCATCATTCAAGCGGAGATGCACAAAATAGCGGCAAGGCCACGGCTCCTTCCCTATTATGATATGATCAGATGGGCACTAGACCATGTGGATATCCCGACTAGGACTATTATTAGCAAGCAGCAGGTGATGATTGGCAATTTTCGACCTGAACATTTGCAAGCGATGTATCAACTGTCACTCACGCCAAACTTCGTGTACAATGTCGATTTTCTAGAAGATTTCAAGTGGAAGGAATGACAGCAATACGACAGAAACTTGTCTGATCTGATCAAAGATTGGGTCTCTCACCCCGCAAAATTCAGGGTGGATGGTAACAGAGTTTATTCAATCTCTTACTTAGAACCACAATTTAGGTATATAGCAATGATGACCTGTAGGTTGTATGGGAGGGAGGACACCGCACACTTTTTCCTCTCGTGGGTGCCTCTGATTCACACAGTTACTGAAGGCTTTTCCTTCAACTGGGCCAAACTGTTGTCAGACAGTCTAACCAGTCGGATTACTGAATATCGATCACAGAAGGCGAATGGGAAAGACGCCTCATTTTTCATGTCTGCCTACATCATGGACGTTGTTTTTTCATGACGCCTTTCCCTCTAATGAGTTGGAGTTGGACTCCATCTGATGTTGAGCCTATCCATGTCTATCACTCAAAACTTTGGGAGGATAAGGCCAGATAATTCATATACGAGATTTTCAATTGGGTAATGGTATCGATGCATGTCTCCATCTTCGGTAACCCATCGCCCAGGATTTCAGATAACATCGCCACCAACTTGAATAGTGTGGCTGACTGGTATGTAGAAGCAGAATTTTCATACATCAGGGTTTTCGACACCTTTGTGCCCCTGTATGCTCTACCACTATTTGTGTCGGATATGCTGGCATGTCGCGAAATTTCCAGGCAAACCGTGATCGGTGGCATAAGCAAAGAGCTTAAAGGTTTTTCGAAGAAGGTATGGCTGCCCTTCCCCATTCATTTGAATACATATTCTTTATTAGATTTCGAACACGCAAAAGCCGAGGTAGCGACATTAGAGGATATTAAATTGGTCCACATTGAGTTTAAGAAACATGACCCACACAAGGTCGTGGCTAATCACATGGCGAGTTGTGGCCTAAAACGATATGAACATGAACATTCACCTCATGACGATATCTTCTGAGGAGCGAGATCTTATGTCGAGGTCCTAAGTCGGATTCAAACCCTATCGCCCGAGGAGATGGTCGATTTCTTCAAATTTCAGGAACATCGATGAAGCTGCCTTCCCCCAGTCTTACAGGGTAAGAACCCACCGACTACAAATGTACAGCAAATGGAAGCCAAGGGCTCCAAAGATTCAGGACCTGACCAGGGGGAAAATTAGGAAAAGAAAAAGCAAACTGGGGACCCGAAATAGGAGGCCAAGATCCCCAACCCTCCAAACAAGCAAACCTCGGTTGTTACCCCGGGGAAATCATCCAAGGAAATCGGCAGTCCCATTGTTTCTGTCACTCCCCTACAGTCCACGAAGGGGATCCCCAACGAGGGGTGGATTTTCAGCGAAGAACTAACGCCTATTACTGTAGAAGAGTTGCCTCCAAATGAATTTTTCTTCGATAAGAAGAGAAAGGTCGTTGTGAAGCAAGAGCTTTACCGAGAAGCGGGCACGGTAGCCAAAAGATTCAAAATCCTAACCAATGGAAAAGCCATGAAAAAGGAGGAATTCGCAACTCGGATAGTAGGGACGTTGGGGGATTTTGCTACAACCAACTAATACTCTATTGGATCCCTAAAAGAACAATTAAAGCGAAATAATCGCTTGATAAGAACTTTGGAGGCTAAGCTAGCTACAACAGAAGCTATTGTCAGAGATCAGGTGAACATAGGTCTAGAGCTAGTCAGAGCAGCCGATCAAAAAGAAATCAAGCAACTCAAATCCGATCTCGAACAAACACAGTTGTCAGCCCGGACCAGTCGGTCACAGATAAGCCAGTAAGAAGAATTGATAGGAAAGTTACAGGCAAAATTAAATTTCGCCGAGATCCAGGTGATAGATATCGGGATATTCCAATCCCAAGCTATCGAAATTTGAAAAAGAGTGTCAGCAGCTCAACAAGATTTACTTTCTAAAGTGGAAACCATTCAAAACCACTGCCAGATCATTGATCAAGTGTTGGAAGACATCTCTTTGAGAGAAAGAGAAGTTGGGCGGCTCGAGTCGCTTTCCAAGAGGCTGTCATAGCCACGATGAAAAAGGAAATGGGTAGTAGTTCCAAGCTCTCCGTCCCAGAGCAGACCAGAGGTAACATCTTGATGAAGGCATGGGAGCAAAACATATCAGAGAGCAGAGAACGTGCTAAAGAGGTAAGAAACTCTTGTGAAGAAACCTTCAACTTGATAGATGAAAGTTTGTTGAGTCTCGATAATGAAAATAGCATTGGGACACTGTACCAGATTGATATAGCCAAGCACCTGCTAAATATCAAGGAGAACGAGGAAAAAGAGCGGGTTGAAATATCAGAGATCAGCCAGATTGACATAGTCCAAGTGGATGAATGGTTAATAAAACCAAGTATACAGTTATGTTCTCTCATCGCCGAAGACCGACAAGTGGGAGGAAGGTTGCCATAGTTAGTGAAGGATTGTTACACTTTTGAGGCAAACCACCAAGAAAATATTTCCAGGTTGATAGCCCAGTTGGTGGAGAGGTGCGTCACTTGCACCAAGCAAGTGAAAGGACAGGTTTCTGGTACCGAATAATGACAAGTGTCTGCCTGTTCTATTTTTAGAACCCGAAGAGTAAATAAAAGAAGGTGTTCCACCCGCATGAAAGATGACAAAGGCAAAGAAGTGAAACACTTGAACTTCTCATTTTGTAACTGAAAAATTTGAGGAACGATTGAAATTCAAATGTTCAGAAGTTTGTATAAATAGGCATTTTGAAGAAGGAAATAGGGCTGGACCTTTTTGGCCAATTGTAATAGAAACTTTTTCATTTGAAAATTAATACAAAGCAATCTGAAGATTCTTGGTTCTGTCAAGACTGAGTTATGAGTTTGTTTCCTCTGTTATCTTATATTCAATTTCATTTCGCATATATATGTCTGATGAATGCTTCACTGCAATTTAGTATGAGCTCTACCGTGGTGATCAACTTTTAGACGTCTAATCGTTTGCAGTTTTTCCTCTGTATCGGCTATCAGCGGGTACAAGACCTGTGAATTTTTTAGATCTTTATATTTTATGCTTCATTAGATTTCTTCTTGTCTTTTTCTTCTTTTGTTTATAGGGTGCGATTCTCCCTTGATAGGAGCCTCGCATTATAGACAGCTTAATGTTTTCTCACATTTCTCACATGATTTATTAAAAATTAACTCAGTTACGGGAAAAGGCCTTTGGTTTGCATTCTATCTGTGATTTCAGATTCGAGAGTACTCTTTTACGATCCAAAATTTGAGGCAGCATCCTAAAACTCGAACTTTCCTTTAACTTCCTTGTTCCTCTATGACTGTTCCCATTACCAGACAACCCAATATTGAACATTGTTGGATCAAACCAAAATCACTCTGAACCTATTTGACACCATACTCAAACAACTACCACTGGGGTAGAACTAGAATGTTCATGGGATGCAATTGAAAGATATATAAACATCCAGGAACTTTTGGAAGCGATACAGAGGCAACTTAGAAATCAGCATTATCACCGAAGGTTGATCCTACCTTTTTATCTTTCCACACCACTTTGGATGCCTTCCTTTCCCGAAGGTTGATCCTCCCCCTTTTTATCTTTCACACCACTTTCGGATGCCTAGACCCTGTACTTTCTAGCCTTAAGTATAGACTCTGGAACAACAAATTCCTAAACCTAGATTTAGGGAATAAAGAACAAGAAGGATTTGTGAGCCTCGTCTATAAATATAGGCACTCCTCTCATTCCAAATTGCTTTGAATTATTGGAGATCATTTTGGAAAGTGACTAGGAATGATAGTTGGGTGGCCATTAGTTTTGAGGATATTGCAAAAACTAGAGTGGAACACTTTGAGGGTATTTATAAAGTAGAAGGAAGTGTTATTGTGGAAAAGGTGGTTAGAATGACTTCTTACTTCCCTAGTTTTGTAAGTGATGAGTAAAATACAAGATTGTTGGAGGAGGTGTCTAAGGATGAACTACAGTCTGTACTACACAACTTTCAAAAAGACAAAATCCTTGGCCCAAATGGGTGGCTAGTTGAATTCTTCTTAGGGTTCTTTGACATTGTTGAGGATTTGATGAGGTTCATTTACGAGTTGAGATCTTATGGGAGACTATCAAACTTTAATACCAACGTTATAGCCCTCATTCCAAAACATGATAACACTACCACTTTTGAAGAATATAGGCCTATTTCACTTTATAAGAATATATAATATTATTGCAAAGGTCATCGCAAGAATGATTAAAAGGTTTATTTCTAAGACAATTTCTTGTGAACAATTTGGCTTCCCTGAAGGAAGGTTGATACACAGGGCTATTTGGGTGGCCCAAGAGGAACTACATTCCATAAAAATATGAATATCAAAGCTATGGTGGTCAAAGTTGACTTGTCCAAGGCATATGATAGGCTTTTGTGTGGATATATTTATAACTCCTTAGAAAAATTTACTTCTATGTGGGTGAATTTATAACTCCATGGGTGAATTTACCTCTACCTAGGTGAATCTATAACTCCCTGAGAGAATTAATAACTCCATTGGCGAATTAACTTCTGCATGGGTGAATTAACTTCTACCTGGGCAAATTTACTTCTACTTGGCAAATTTACTTCTACCTGGCCATTTTTATCCATCGTTAAGCAACGTAATCTGCCCATAGAATGTTTTTTGTCTTGATCGTTGATTTCCTTTCACCCACAAGTCACTCCTACTCCTCTAGGCAGTGTTTTAGTTGTTGGTTGAGTGTTCCTCACTTGCTAGTCAATTTATTTGGTTTGTTGAGCATTCCTTCCCTTGTTGGTCGACTCATATGTTGGGATAAGTAATTTTATGTTGTTGGTTGACTTACCATATTATGGGGCATTCAAAACTTGTGTGGATGATTTTGTCTCCTTCCATGATGATTTGAAACCATATACATAGTACCTAAGAGTGTTGGGTGGTGATACTCATTTGTTGGTTGGGAGAGGAGTGTTTATTGGTCTAGTTAATTTTGGAGTAAATAGAAGAACAACTTTGTGTTAAGTGGTTGAACAATTCCTTGAAGTGTTATCACAGGCCAGTTCAAGATCTTCATTCAGGGTGTCCTTTCAAGCTAACTATGTCAAGCAATAATTTTTAACAGGGATCGGTGTTGATGAAATGGACATGCTATAATATTTCCATTTACAGGGTAGAAGGTATCATAGTAGGTTCGTCGAGGACCTTGAAGAGGATGCCATGGGAAAAGCCTTGAATACCGAGATGTCGGAATTGATGTCATTGATGTCAAAGGATTAATGATGTCATTAATGTCATGTTAGGACATTAAAATACACACAACATTTCCAAGATTGATTTATATATATAGGTCTACAAATATATTAAAAAAATAGGTGCATGTGAAAAAGTAAAAAGTGAAATAGTGGTTTCAAACCCCATGGGTTAGCGGTATTTTCCCATGCTTTGGGGTATTTGCCCACGGTATTTGGGGAATTTTCCCATGGTATTAGGAATTAAATATTTTATTAAGGAACATGTCCCTTCATGAAGGATTATGAAAAAATATAAAAAGAGAAAGCATTGAGAGAAATTGAGTGTGTGAAAAATGAATGAGCATAGATTGAATTGCGAAATCAATTTTAGGTCATCTTGGAATTTTTGCGATAACACTTTTTCTAGGATGTTTCAGATCCTAAGATTTTGAAGAGATAGAAGAGAGATCTTGGTGTACCTGTGGTAAAAATATCAGATGTTGGTTCACTATACTTTTGAAGATATGCCCTACATAAGTTAGGGTTCTTGAATGCTCCTAAGATCAGTTTCAAACATGTCAGCTTGGAAAATTTTCTATAACTCATTTTATGGGATGTTTTAGACCTTGCAATTTTGCAGAGACAGAGGAGATATCTTGATATTTGGTTGTACATGTGGTAAAAATATAATATGTTGGTTTGCTACACTTTCATAGATATGCCCTATGGAAGTTAGGGTTCCTGAATGATCCTAAAATCAATTTCAAACAGGTCAGCTTGGCACTTTAGTTGTAAATCATTTTTTTTGATGTTTTAGACCCTGAGATTTTGAAAAGATAGAGAAAAGACACATTATAGATCTTGGTGCACATGTGGTAAAAATATCAGATGTTGGTTCATTATACTTTCGAAGATATGCCATGTTAAAGTTAGGGTTTTTGAATGCTCCTGAAATCAATTTCAAACACGTCAGCTTGGCATTTTCGCTATAACTCATTTTATGGAATGTTTCAGACCCTAAGATTTTGTAGAGATAGAGGAGAGATGGTGTACATGTGGTAAAAATCACAGATATTGGTTCGCTACACTTTCAGAGATATGCTCTATGGAAGTTAGGGTTCATGAATGCTCTTGAAATCCATTTCAAACAGGTAAGCTTGGTGAATTTTGCTATAAATTATATTATGGCATGTTTCATACCTTGAGATTTGGCACAAATAAGGGAGATATCTTGGCGTACATGTGGTAAAAAWTTCAGAATCATATTTGCAAAATTGGATACGTGGCATGTTGTACATGTTCGTTCTTGGGAAGAGGCCCAAAATAGCAAGCTTTGGAAAAGTAGCCATTTGGAAATTCAAATTTTGGTCAGACCTAGTAAAGGTAGAAGTAGTGAGTATACTTGGTGCATGAAAAAGAAGTGAGTCGACATGGTAAAGGTAGAAGCAGTGAACAAACCTAGTGAAGGTTGAAATAGCAAGCAAACTCAGTGAAGGGTTGTGCAACTTAGAGATTGGTGTCTCTTGCTAAGTTGGTGCTTAGCGGTGGGGATTGGTGTCTCCAATAGATTGGTGTCTATGAAGATTTGTAAGAGATTGGTGTCCCTTCCTAAGTTGGTGCTTAGCAATGGGGATTTGTGTCTCCAGTATATTGGTGTCTACGAAGATATATAACAATAGGTTAGTGCCTACCGAGATTTGTACTAGTAGGCATAGGTGTCTCCAGTAGGTTGGTGCCTACAAATATGTGTAACAGTAGGTTGGTGCCTACAAAGAATTACAAAGAGAAGTTTTGTGGTTTTCTTTCGAAAGGGTTTCCACGTAAATCTTGTGTTCCATGTTCTGTAGTTAATATAGATTGTTTTCTTATGGTTGATGAATGTTTGAAAAAGTAAAAATTTGTCTTATATTGATTTACCCCACCCCCCCCGACCTCAAAGTATAAGTGTGTACTCAACAAGATAAGATAGAAGAGTTGAAAGACTTAAACAGGTAGATACAAGAAGAAATTTGGTATTGGAGGCAGAGAGTAGATGAGCTAGAAAAAGAGCTTCGCAAGTGCCAGGACTCCTTCATTGTCGTGAGGGCAGGAGTAGACAAGAGTAGATTGAAACTCTTGCAGTTGAGGGAGAAATTCATTGAGTTGGCTGATTAGTAAGAGGAGAGGTTCAATGAGGTCACTTCTCACCTATACTAAGACTTGGAAATGAAGGAAGAGGCCTTGAAGAAATTAGAAGCATTTGTCTAAGAGAAACTAAAACCACTTTCGTCAAGGTAAGAGGAAGTGAAAAAGAAGCCATGTGCAACAAACTACTCAACTTTTCTTGTAGAAGCTTGGAAGAGGGTGACAAAGAGGTGATTTCGTCATCTAGATTCACTCCAATTCTTGGGGGACTAAGAAACCAAGCTGGCAAGCATTATCACAAACCAAAAAGGTTAGGCATAGTTTATTTAAAAGAAAAGGGGTCATAAGGCTAGCGATTGTTGGCACTCTAAAAGGCCAAGAAACCCATATAGGAACTATTTCTAGTACTGTAGATTGATTGGACATTGGGAAGCCAAATGTTGGAGGCTTCACCCAGAACTCCATCCCAAGAATCGAACAACCAAGAAGAAAGCTTGGAGAGTAAAGGTCAAGGGTAAAGAAGAGTTGTTTGCACTTGCAACCTAAGGAGCAGTGGTTTTCCAACGACCTATTGCAACAATGAATGCCATTTCTAGCCATGAGATGGAAAACAAGGTCATGTCAAAGGAAACCCCTACTCAACTCTTAACTTCCATCTTATAGTGGAGGCACCTTTTATTTGATATTTTCAGGAGTCTTCTTGATGATCGGAGAAGAAGACTGAAGGGAGTTGAAGCTTTTGGGGACCAAAATCCTGCAAATAAGGAGGTGCGATTCGAATTGGATCCTTACCCAAAATATTTTGTAAATTTGCAATAAGCTTGTAATTGTTTTTTATTTTATTTTGTCTTTTTGGAAAAATTGGAATGGGAAGAGAACCATGCAATGGTTGGCCTTCCAAAGGAAACCCATTTAAAGAACGAAGTTTGTGTTAGCACAATATTGGTTGAGGTGCCAAGTGTTAAGAACAAGCATTGAAAACACTCTCACAAGGTTGCAAGCTTCAAAATCACCTATGGATTTATGTAGACGCAGGGTAAGTGGCGCTACGTAAAGGCGCTGCCTAATATTTCACTGAGAACATAAGTTGCATACAGGTACAACACAGTTGGGTGCTAACTACAGGTGCTGCGTAATATTTTGGCAGAGGCTAAATTGTGTAGAGTTATTCTGCCAGTTTTGAGTCACTAATTTGAAACTTGGGTTATGAGCAGTTGAGATTGTATTTTTGAAAACTGGAGGAGATTTTTGTTCATAACATTCCAAATAACAAAAACCTCTCTCAGTTTTTCAAAATGTGTTTTGTTTTGAGAGATATTGGATATAGAAGTAGGCGTTGCGTACTAACTTTCTGTAGCGGTCACGGTTTTGATATTCGCCTTGTTGGGGGGTTGCCACATGTCGAGGAGGTTTCGAATGACTTCTCAAGGATCAGTTAGATGTCAAGGGACACCTGCACCTAAGATTTAGCTCCAACAAAGGCCTCATGCAATGAGGTGGAGACGTTTTATTAATGTCTTCCAACAAATTCCTGAAAATCAACAGTTTGTTGGATTTNGAATGACTTCTCAAGGATCAGTTAGATGTCAAGGGACACCTGCACCTAAGATTTAGCTCCAACAAAGGCCTCATGCAATGAGGTGGAGACGTTTTATTAATGTCTTCCAACAAATTCCTGAAAATCAACAGTTTGTTGGATTTTTGTCTCTTTGATTGTTGCCACCTATCTCCTAGGCTTAGAATCCAATGTAGGAGATGGGATTCGACCTCCTTAGTTCATTTGGATGCTATTGTCTATTTAAAGAAGGAAAGAACTCTTGTAGAGGGGATTCATGAGCCAAGAGAGGCCTAGAGGCTTTGTTTTTGTACTTTGACATAATTAATTTGAAGATGGCATGTCTTATCATTTTCTATGTTAAGAATTCATTTGCAGAAGAGAGTGATGTTTAGCTATGTTTTTCTTTGTTTTGATTCTTAATCTTTGTTCTTCTTCAACAACAAGTGTGAGAGGGATCCTTAGGAGGATCCTTTGATATCTTCTACCTTGTGTGTTGCTAAATCTCTTTTGAAAAGGATTTTCAAATTATGATTCTTCTTCTACTGTACAAATAGTATGCTTGAAAAGGATTTTCATGTCTTTCTGTTTGCAGTTCTATGTTTTCTCATAAAAGTCTTCCACCTGAAAGCCTTGAAGGTCTAAAGATTGCTTTTGGATGATCTATTTTGTTGCACATGGAAGATGATTTGCTTGGATAGATTCATATGATTTGTCAAGTCAAGCAGATAGCTTTCAGCCGTACCTCTCTCATAATTTCAAAAATCAACTTTCTTTTCGTAATCTTTGATGTTACCAAGCTCACTTGATTACAATCTAGGGTGACTTTTGGATTGATAACAGTTTGTAGTGAAGAGGCAATGGGAAATGAAAAGAGAAATGGGGGAGAGCTTGAAGGAGAATAAATAAGAGCTCGAAAGGAAACCTACTTGAAGTCGATGGATGAAGTAGTCAAGAAGCCTGTCCACACTGAGCAAAGTTGTCCCAAATCCTTGGTTTTGGTAGTGAGTAACAATCCATGAGATTTTGAGCATGTGTGGCTCACCCACTTTGCAATGAATTCTCTGAGCATAATAAAATGGTTATAATTTTCATTGTGTGTGTAATCACTTCAATTTTGTGTCTCTGTAGTTATAATTTGAGTCAAAGTGTTAAGGTTTCCACCCATTACCAATGTAATTATTTCTTAATGTTAATTCCATGTTCATCGTTTGTTTCCTAGCCAAATTTATAACTCCTTGGGAAAATTTACTTCTGCCTAAATGAATTTATAACTCCCTAGGTGAATTTACCTCTGCTTAGGTGAATTTATAACTCCCTAGGTGAATTTATAACTCCTTGGGCGAACTTATAAATCCATGGGCGAATTTTTAACTCCCTGGGAAAATTTACTTCTACTTGGGTGTTTTTCTCCATTGTTGAGTGACTAAATCCACCGATAAAATGTTTTTTTTCTTGTTGGCTGATTTCCTTTCACCCATAGGTTGCTCCTACTCCCCTGGGTTGTGTTTTAGTTGTTGGTTAAGCGTTCCTCACTTTTATTTGGTTTATTGAGTGTTCCTACCTTGTTGGTCGACTTGTTTGTTACACTAAGTGATTTTATGTTGTTGGTTGACTTACCATATGTCGAGGCATTCAAAACTTGTGTGGATGATTTTGGATCATTCCATGATGATTTGCAACCATATACATAGTACCTGAGAGTGTTGGGTGGTGATACTCATTTACTGGTTGGGAGAGGAGTGTTCCTTGTTCTAGTTAATTTGGGAGTAAATAGAAGAACAACTCTGTGTTAAGCAGTTGAATAATTCTTTGAAGTATTATCACTGGTCAGTTCAAGATCTCCATTCAGGGTGTCCTTTCAAGCTAATTGTGTCGAGCAATAAGTTTTAATAGCGATTCGTGTTAATGAAATGGACAGGCTATAAGCCTACCATTTACAGATCAAACATCTTAATTTGCGTTATTATGTGGTGTGCAAAATCTTAATTTCCACTTCGCAAGCTTGCAAATTGAATCATTCTTTAATTGAATTTTAATTGAATAAGCCATAATAGAGTATTTTAACAAACTAAGTTCACATTTTGAATGTGGACATAAAATTATGATATGTTTTCACAACATTAATGACTAAAGTAGATTTCAATTTGATAATAGATTTGAGTTGTGTTGTAAGTCTGTTTTGAAGCTTCTTGTTGAGATTTTGATTTGAGTTTTTAATTCATTTTAAAAAATCTAATTTAACTTTGTTTTCATTTTAATAGGCAGAATGAGTTTATTTTATCATAGTTGCATAAAGTACATTCAAATAGATATTGTAAAAGACCTAATTCTACATATATAGTGCACTAAGTACTTCGCAAGTAAAATACTCTGGGTTGATAATTAAATAGAACATAATTTATATATGTCATCTTTGCAATAAAGAAGTTATATATAAATTCACTGACAAGACAAATGTGTGTATGCACATGTGGGGGTAGTTTTTGCCTAAGTGGGGCTAGTTTGAATACTAGTGTAAGTTGATGGGTGTAGATGTTTTGGATGTGTTGGGTAGAAAAGATGATCACACCCTTGATCTTGTAGAGTATTTGTATCTAGGGATGCACCGGTGAGGGTGTCAAAACATCTTATTTACACCTATCGAACCACTAGACGAACGAGGGAATATTATCGTTATCTTTTGATTATTCTAGTTGCATGATTTTTATCTTATTTAATGCACATGTCATTGAATACAAGATTTTGTTTAAATTGTATAATTATTGGTGTTAACTGTTTTGCAAAGATTGGCTCATACATTGGTGAGGGACTCCCTCCCCATATTGATGTAGAGATGGCTAAGGTCATTGAGCTACCTTGGGAGCACAAACTGGCGACAAAGACTAGATCATTGATTTTGTCACTAGGTTATTGATTTGTTTTGTACATGGATAACTAGCTTCAAAGTGGTGTCAATTATACCTAGGATGATCATGCAATATATTGAGCTTGTGAGGATCCATGACAGCCTTCCCCACGACGTGACATTATCAATGCATCATATTGTTAGTATTCCCATCCTACTGCAGAGGATGTGGGCTATGTTGTGACGAGATGCACCACATGTTTGTTCTTCTTGTCATCGCTTCATCTTCGGATGACAAGATGTTTGAAAAAACTCCTCCTCCACCACCACCACCTCCTCCTTCACCTCCTCCACCTCCTCCTCCACCTCAAACTGCACCACCAACTTCTACTAGTGATGCATCAGATTTTATATCGTAGTGTAGTTGCATTCTTACATGCCAGAGGTACTAAAGCCTCTGGTTCTAGTGGTATACCTAGCATTACTTGACATGTATATTGATTGTTGCAATGTCGATTAGACATGCATATTTGACTCTCTCTCTCTCTCTCTCTCTATTAAAATTTTTGAAAAATTATACTTGTATATTTCAATTTTTTTAATTACTAATCACTAAAATACTTTCATTATCATGAAAAAATTATATACTCTCTATAACAATAAGGTAGATAAGACCTCTCTCTCTCTCTCTCTCTCTCTCTCTCTCTCTCTCTCTCTCTATATATATATATATATATATATGGGGTCTCATACACCAATTTGGTGTGTTGGCTTGGCCGTGACATTAAAAATAGATTATTATTATTATTATATCATGTTGATGTTGGTGTTATTTGATTTATAAAATGTATGTATATTTCAATGAATAACATTAATAATGATTTCTCTATTTTTAAACAAATTTGAGATGTATTGATCATTTAAACTTGAGATGCATATAATGCTTAACTCTAGTTATACAAAATCATTTTATTTGGATTGTGATTGCAAACCTTATAATCATTTAATGTCATATTATGTTTCACTCTTTTTCAAGTTGAACTCTTTGTTCATGTCTAGGAAGATACAATATGATGTTTAAACATGTTAAAATAATTGATTTAATGATTTAATCAATGATTGCATGATTTGATTAATTTTTTAACTCAAATCTTTTGATTAAATCATATTTTTAAAATTTATTCTTAAATATTTTTTATTGAACTTATTATTAATATCGATAAAATTAAAATTATGATAGTTAAAACTTACAAAATAATTATTCCTCCAATTTTATATTGTGATAACATCTTGCATATTAAATCAAGAAACAATTCTAAATAAAATTGATTAATTTATTAAATCAATTTGTTTAACTAAATATTTTATTAAATCATGAAAAAAACCTAATTTTTTATATTAAATATAAAAAGAGTAGAGACCCTCCTGGTCAATAGTTGTATCTTTGTATGAAGTTTTCAATAATTGTCTTATTTCAGATTTTATTTTTAACCATCTTTATCTTCATGGTTTGGCGATTTCCAACACTTCTCCATCTAGTTGATTTGACATAGGTTAAGGTTGAAATTGTTAAGTGATTTGACATAAATATTGAAGAAGGTAGGGCAACATTATTTCCGTAATAACCATTGTTATATGGTGATTTTCATATTTGGTTTTTGCATGACAAGATTGCCCAACATGGTTGAAACTTGTTGGCACACATTTGGTATCTTTTCTCTTGGATTGCCTTGTTGATTGGGGTTGTTAAGAGGTGATATATTTTCCACTATTATTGTTTTTCTATCGTATTTCATAACAGCCCCAAGGCTGAAAATTCACAAGGTTAAGATCCGAGAAACCTCTAAGAAAAAGGTGAAATTTTTTAAGTTGTATTAAAGTTGCACTTGTAGGAAAATTCTACATGTTATCAAAGCTTAGGTGTGAGAAGGAGGTTGTATTTTAGTTGTGTTGTGCATTGTAGAGGTGCTTATATTGCTAATATTATTGGGTGTGAAGCCCTAGGTTGATCGAGAGAAGCACTTTGACCCTTTGAAGGGTTGATTCTTCTTCATATTGCAAATTTTACAAGATGGACATGGTTGTGGTCTCTTGCTTGTCCTCTGACACTATGTCTAGTGTTGAATGGTATGTGGACAATGGAGCTTCGAGACATATGTTATATGACAAGTTATTATTCAATAGACTTCGAGAACAAAAGGGAGGCATGTGTGTGGAGCTTGGTGATGATGCTAATTATCTTGTGAGAGGAGTTGGCTCCATTTCCTTCCAAATGCCTTCAGGTGATGTTCTTGAGTTGAGTGATGTTTTGTTTGTTTTTAGTTTGAAGAAGAATCTTATTTAAATTTCTTGTACGACATATGTACAACAGAGAGTTTCTTTTGAGGGAAAATAATGCATCATCAATAATTGTATTCTATCTAGTTTGAGGAATTTAGCTAGAGGGGTGAGAGAGGGTGGCTTTTTTAGGTTACTTGTTGATCCAATAGCACTTGTACATTCCATTGAGAGGCTAGATGATGCTTATAGTTTTGATAAGGCACGTGTATAACATGCATGGTAGGATTCCATGGAGACAAGTTTATAACCTATCATGGAATCATGGATTGATTCCAAGTTTCCCACTGACGAGAGTGTTGTAGAGGACAAGGATGGGCTTATTAGATTCTCTTAGAAAGAGGGAGTTGAGCTTGATGGTACTCTTGTTTCAATATTCTCTCGAAAGGAGGGATTTGACCATGTTCATGTTTATGTTTAAGTGGTAAGGGTTTTTTGAGGTGCATGAGAAGGATTCTCGTGTTCATAGTTTATTGATATGCCTACACGGATTGTTACCTATACCATGAGCTTAATATTCCAGGATCAATGAGTTCACTTATGTATATTTTTATCCTTATACTTTTAATAGATGTGATTCACTTGTCTTGGTCTTGTATGGAGATGTGACTATCTTTACAAGATGGCCCAAACAACTCATGGTGTGGTGTCTACAAATTTTGACCCGTGATGCTAACTTGAGGAATGATGGAGTTAAGCAGGTAGCTTATGATCCCGAGTTATGTTCCTTCATATTCACAAGTGGTCAACATTATTTGGAGGTTCAAGATGTTGTAATAACATCTTGTGTTGTTGGATATAGTGATACTTCTATGGTTTACAAAAT
>SNQJ01S0004880.1:190330-217183 GCA_010110895.2 Picea sitchensis | reverse complement strand
CGCCTGGACCTTCGAGACACCTAGAAAATATGAGGGGATTGAAGGTGGCTTTTGTCCATATACCGCTTCAAAAGGAGTCATGCGCGTGGTTGTATGGTACAAAGTGTTGTACCACCATCAGCTAGTGGTAACCATTGAGCCCACTAATTCTGCCTTTCCGATGCAAAACACCTCAAATATGTTTCCAAACATTTGTTTGCAACTTCAGTTTGACCATCAGTCTGGGGATGATAAGTTGTTCTGAGATGCAATTGGATGCCTTGTATCTTGGACAATTCTTGCCAAAAATTGCTAGTGAAAGTTGGGTTGCGATTAGAAATAATAGAATGTGGCATGCCATGAAGCTTGAAGACCTGATCCATGAAAAGTTGAGCCACAATAGATGCTATAAATGGGCGTTGAAGAGCACGGAAATGAGCATACTTGTAAAGATGATCAACTACCACCATGATGACTGATTTATTGCCCAATTTAGGTAAGTCGACAACAAAATCCATAGAGATATCCCACCAAATAGCAGGTGGAATCGGAAGCAGTTGTAGTGTGCCAGAAGATTTGCCAGTTGCACCCTTGTTGCGTTGACACACATCACATTCAGCCACAAAATTATGAATGTCACGTTTCATACCCTCCCAGAAAAAAGAACGTGTGACCCGGTCATAAGTTTTGGTAAACCCAGAGTGCCCAGCTGTGGGTGTAGCATGAAGCTCAGGAAGTACCGCGGATTTAAGTTTTGACTGTTTACTTAAATACAAACGACCTTTGTATCGAAGCTCATCATTGAACCAAGAGTACCCTGGGGAAACTGGAGAATTGGACTGCAATTGTTGTATCAAATGCAAACTTTTGGGATCGTGTAGCCATTCCCGGCGAACAACTTGGAGCCAATCTGGTACAATGAAAGAGAGAGAAAAAAGAGACCCTTCATCTTCATATTTTCTGCAAAGTGCATCAACAACCACATTGTCTTTGCATTTTTTGTAAATGATCTTGTAATCATATCCAAAGAGCTTAGTCACCAATTTTTGTTGCTCAGGGGAGGAAAGGCGTTGTTCCAGAAAATACTTGAGGCTTTGATGATCTGTCTTAATTTGGAAACGATTCCACAATAGATAAGGTCGCCAAAGATCCACGACATGCAGAATAGCCAACATTTCCTTTTCATAGATTGATTTGCCCAAATTTCTCTCGGACATATGTTTGCTGGTAAATGGCAAAGGCTGACCCTCTTGCATAAGTACAACGCCAATTCCTTTCCTGGAAGCATCACATTCCAGAACAAAGGTCTTTTTGAAATCAGGAAGGGCCAAGACTGGAGTGGTGCACATGGCCATCTTCAAGGTTTGAAAAGCATGAGCAACTGTTGGAGTCCAAGTGAAAGAATTATTTTTAAGGAGTGCAGTGAGAGGTGCCACATATTTCCATAATTCTTAACAAACTTACGATAATAACCTGTTAAACCCAGAAATCCCCGCAAGATTTTGTGAGTCTTTGGGTGAGGCCAATCTTGCATAGCTTATATCTTTTTAGGATCCACCTGACGTCGTCCTTGCTAACAAGATGACCCAAGTACTCTACTTCTGAGGCTCCAAAAGAACATTTAGGTTGTTTGAGGAAAAGTTGGTGCTGAGAGAGTAGATGGAGAACTCGATCCACATGAGCAAGATGGTTTGTCCAAGTTTTGTTGTAGATGAGGATATCATCAAAGAAAACTAACACAAAATGATGGAGAAAAGGCTGGAAGACATGATTCATGAGGCTTTGGAAAGTGGATGGAGCATTACACAAGCCAAAGGGCATGACCAAAAACTCATAGTGGCCCTCGTGAGTTCTAAAGGCACTCTTAGTAATGTCTGCCTCTTTCATACGAATCTGGTGGTAGCCCGAACGAAGATCAAATTTAGTAAAGAACTAGACGCCACTCAATTCATCCAAGAGGTCATCAATGACAGGAATGGAAAATTTGTCTTTAATGGTGAGTTTGTTGAGGGTGCGAAAGTCAGGACACATGCACCAAGAACCTTATTTCTTAAGGACCATGACCATAGGAGAAGAGTAGGGGCTCGTACTAGGGCGGATAACACCTGCGTTGAGTAGTTCTTGAACCATTTTCTCAATTTCATTTTTTCGGGAAAAGGGGTGATGATAGGGTCAGATATTGGGAGGAAGGCTTCCTGGGACAAGGGAAATGGTATGATCATGAACACCATGGGAAGAAGGGAGTCCCTGGGGAGTGGAAAAAACCATTTGATGTTTAGAGAGGATGGATTGGAGGTCCCGCGACACATAGGGTGTCTCAGTGGCTTGGATAGCATGGAGTTGGGAAATAATGCAAGAATGACCTTTTTTGAGCAGCTTTTCCATGCGATGGGAACTAATGATCTCTAGGGAACCGATGGTGATGCCTTGGAACTTATATTGTTGGCTCTCTTGGTCGATTTACATGGTTAATTCCTTAAAATCCATGAGAATGGGACCCAAAGTCCTTAGCCATTCTACACCCAACACAATGTCACAACTGCCCATGTCGATAACAAACATATGATATTTAAGATGGTAGTCACCAATTTGGAGACGCACATTTTCACAACGCCCTTCACATTTCATGGACCCACCATTGACAATCATGATTTGGAAATTATTGACTGCACGAATATAACAATTAGTTTCTTGGGAAATGCGGCGATGAATAAAATTATGGGTGCTTCCACTATCAATAAGAATGATGACCTTCCTATGCATGATGTAACCAATTAGCTTGAGGGTTTGGGGAGTAGAGAAGCCAGTGAAAGAATTTAGGGAAATGACCGGTTCTACTTCAGGAGGGTCCGAGGGAGGGGTTATGTCTGTGGGTTCAGGTGACACAGACACAAGGGGAGCCTCAACATCCTCTGAGATGGCCATAAAAAGATTTTGTTCCTTACAATTGTGTCCCGAAAAATATTTGTCATCACAATTATAACAAAGGCCTTTGAGTTGGCGTTCAACCATTTTGGCCCTGGTCAATTTCTGGATCTTGAGTGGAGTAGAAGGAGGAGTGGAAACTACTGGTTTAGTGCGAGGAATAAAGAAGGGTTTGCGGTTTTGAGAAGAGACAACCTGTTGTGATTCCTTAGCTCTTTTAGTAGCGTCCACCCAAATCTGAGGTTGAGCCATGAGGACATGAGCACGAATCTCATCCTTGAGGCCACTGATAAAACATTCTCAGAAAAAAGCATCAGACATGCCCTCTGTACGAAAAGCCAGTCGCTTAAAAGAAGCTATAAAGTCTTCCATTGTGCCAGATTGTTTCAACTTTGTCAAATGGCCTAAATGGTTGGTGTCAGTGTCAAAGCATTCATAAAGACCTGCCACAAAGTGTGTCCAAGCCACATACCCTTGGCGGGCTTTTTTTCTCCATTTCCAACATTCTTGATCTAGATGGAAAACACCATACCAGAGTTTGGCCAACTCATCTGTAATGCCATACAAAGAGAAATAATGTTCCATTTGAGTTACCCAGCCAATGGGATTCAATCCATCAAATTTGGTCACATCCACATGCGGAAGGCGTAGGTCACGCTGAAAGTGATGGGGCTGAAAATTTTGGGAATGAGAGGAAGTTTCACCTTCAGTATGCAAAGGTGGATCAGATTAGGGAAGATCTACAGGGATATGCAGCTTAGCGCAGATCATCATAGCGATAGATTCAAGCTAAGAAGTAATGTCTTGTTTGAGCTCTTGTGTGAGTTCCTCGATTGAGGTAGTGACTGAAGCCGTGATGGAGGAATGCATTTTTTTTATTGATGGAGAGAATATTGGCATTGATTTGTTGCACTTCTTGTTGGGTTTCTGTGAAATTAGAGTGCAAGGTATTGAAGAGAGCTTCCTACTCTTGGCTACAGGTATGGGCCATGATGACTAGGGAACACGAAAAGGGGTGGGTGGGACCACACAGAAAATAGGTTATGGGTGAAGTGTATCACAACTATCAGGGCGACGAGGTGAATCCAATGGGGTAAATCCCAATTAAGGGTGTTGGAAGGTCCTTTCAGTCTTCTGGTGCAGGTTTTATGGCACCCACAACCTCCTCCTTCACGTTGTTGAACTCTCAAGTTTCAAGCACTAGCTCCTCTCCCATTAGCCCTCTCCCGCATGTGACCTCGGGCTATGTCCTCATGTAATCATGTGATTGCGGGGCGGCCTAAATTGGTTTGAGACCACACTGTTTTTCTCCCCACAATTCACTAGCAGCTCCCACGTATCCCTTTGGCAATACCATGGTTTCAATTGCGGCCCGCTCTAAGAATTTTAAAGTCCGAGCACTTTTTGGCCCCACAATTAAGCGTGACCGTTGATCTTCAATCTCGGATGATGCCTCTTTATCAACAGCTAAAATCTGTCCTCTATCTGCCTTGGTCAATTGTCAGTCAACGACCCTTTTCCTCCTTCCGGACAAACTCCCAGATCTCACGATCTATCGACACGTGCCCTCCACTCATTCGACAACTACGATTGATTTCGCCTTTTGGGCTTCAGGAGTTTCAACTCTCAAATTGTGACTTTCTCTGCAATGGTTGATCTTCTGCCATGTGTCCTCCTCAAATCGACGGCTCTCGCCCACTTCGGGACTTCAGACTTCAGAAATCTCAATTCTCAACTTTCACTTTCTCCCAAAATGTTTTTATTTGAAGCTCACGATCTATTGACGCATGTCTCCCGCAGATCGACGATTACGATTCACTTCGGGTATTTACCCGGAATCCATGGATTTTTGTCGCGTGTCCTTTTGAATCAGACGGCTATGATTCACTCTGGATCTTTGGATTTCGGGAGTTTCAACTCTCAACTCTCACTTCCTTCGAAATGGCTATCTTCCGCAGTGGAAGATCTGCTGACACCTGTCCCTAGCAAACAGATGGCTCAGATGAACTCCTGCTCTCCGCCTTCGGGACTTCTTGTTCAACACCCTCCTTTTTATTTCGGAGTGACTTTCTCCTAAATGAAAGATCTTCTACCATGTGTCCTCCTCAAATCAATGGCCCTGGTCCTCTTCAGGACTTCGGACTTCAAAAATCTCAACTCTCAACCTTCGCTTTCTTCAGGAGCTCATGATCTATTGCCACACGTCCTTCTGGATCTGACGGTCCAGATTCACTTTGGACTTCAGGTTTCAGGAGTTTCAACTCCCGCACACTCGTTCCTCCTGGCATGCTTTCACTCACAGACTCAGATCTATTGACACATATCCCCCTGGTGACCAACGACCAGGATCTATTTCGGGTCTTCGACGATTCTGCTCTCTCCTGATCTACAAACTTTCGAAGTTGTAAATCTTGCACCACCTATCCCTCTGGATAATGAATGGTCCCTAATCACTTTGGGACTTCAGACTTTGGCAAGTCTGCTCTCCTGTGCACACAAAGGGTTAAGGCCCATGCACTTTACTTTGATCGGATGACTGCCGATCCTTTGCACTCAGAACCGATGGTTGGGATCTATTCTTCTTCTCGTTTGTTCCTTCTTCATCCTAGACCCCAATTTGACGATCCAGATTTCTTCCTACAACCGGTCTAATGGTTGTTGTCACTCCTCCTCATGAGCTTCTTTGTTCTCACAGACTTGGGAAATTTTCTAAGTGTTCAAAGGTTTTGGTCTTTGAACCTTCTCCTGTGAGACTGGTTGTAAGGGTTCTGACTCCGCTTTTCCTCCTGAACTTTGACAATGAAGATTGTCCTCGACTCTGGTGCACACTTGCACTCTGCATGCAAACTTGCACTATTCCTCCCGAGCTTGTGAACTTGGGATAAATTCACTTCTGCGCGCACTCCTTACGCTGTCCCTCTTGAGATTTTTCTTACTCAAGTTCTAAGGTTTCATTTCCTTGTTCCTCTTACGAGCCTGACTGCTTGGGTCTCATCTGCATTTCTGCTAACACTATCTCTTTTTAGCTTTCAGATTCCCTGAGTCTCTTAAGGGTCTTAACCCTTCTACTCCCTTCAAAGGGTTCTTGTGCCCTCCTGGCAACCTCTCGCTCAAAGAACACCTTACTGAGCTTTTTCTACAGAGTGTTCAACAACTCTGTGAGTATATTCCTCTGATACTCTTCTTCTTGAACTTGATAGAGAGTTCTCCTTGTGCACACTTGCACCTGCTCGATGCCCAGCCGACATAGCTCTACAGAGTTCTCAGTGAGTCTGTTTCTATGTACTTCCTCTGCACAGTTTCTCCTCTAAGGTATTCAAGAACCTAGAGGCTTCCCTTGAGTTGTTATCACTCTGGTGCGCTCTCCTGGCATGTTCTTTTCTAACTCCACAGAGTTCAGGTGTGCACTCCTTACACTGGCTACAAAACCTTCAATGTTCTGTTGTGCACTCTTTGCACAACCTAAAGGATTCAGAACAATATATCAACATCAACGAAGACAAAGAAGTTTATCTTCCTACTGAAGATGAAAACCTATCACATACATATACAACATACATAAACACGCACAAATAACATTCCTCATATACACATAAACACACAAAAAGTTCATATGCAGGAAAAAATGATTTCTTTCTATTAAGATGAATGTCTTATTACAATTTGTGCAAGCTCGACTGTAACAGAGTCTCATCGCTCTCAAGCTCCCTCAAATAACTATTCTATCTCCTATTTCCTCCTCTGGCTACCTCCTATTCACTAACAATCCCCCTTCAACAACCTCATTTGGATATACAATTCCTCTACATATACAAGAAGGTTCCTAGGGTTCCCTCCGACTACTTCTATTCTCGAAAGAAGCTAACTACCCCTTAAGCACCGTTACATTAAATTCTAGGAGTGAAACTCCCAGATCACTCGTGATCATTCAATCCCAAGCATTTTGATCCTCTTCAGTTTTCAATCAGTTCAAAAATATTTGCAAGAAACGCTAGTGTGTCATATTCCGAAATGATTCAAAGGCGCATTGAGGCGCCAAGTTGTCTCTCCACGTGGGCTTGCTGACGATGCTCCCGCATCATACTCCACTACTGGGAACATCATGAGCTCCTATTCATGGCTCCCTCTTCTCTGCTATTGAGATCCTCCAGGGTCCCATACCTTCTCTTGGAGTTGTCCATCTGCTCCTTTTTCTTGCTGCCTCTTCTACCCTGTTGCTTCTCCAGGTTTTCTTCTGTCCCATACTTATCTGATGATTGCTTCTTATGCTGCTTCCAACATCAATTTCTTTATCTCCTCTATTTATTTGTCCAGTTGGTCCATTGGTTGGCTTTCCTCCTGTAGCATGCTCTGTTGCATCTTCTCTCCATCAATTTCCAACTTAACTTGTTGGATAAGATGCCTTTGCATCTTTACCCTTCTCTCTAGGGCCTCTAGCTCTTCACACAGATCAACAAGATCCATGCTATCTGTTGCTTCATCCTCTGCTGTAGGTTCACATCCTACATTTATCTTCTAGTCAGCTTCATGGCTGAAAATTTCAAGTCATTCATTTGAATTCTCATCTCCTTCTGTTGTAGATCCCAATTCTACGGTTGCCTCATGTTCATCTCCTTGGCTGAAATTTTTGAGCAATTCCACCGAATGCTCTTCTTTATCCATCTCTTGGGCACATTGAAATGTGTGCTCTTTCTCTTCCTTACTAATCTGATCAATCTGACCCTTCATGTTATCTTCATCTCCTATGGCACTAGCTGGCCACTCTGTTGCAGTCTCTAGTTCTGTAGTCTCACCACTGAGTTGTTGCTCATCTTCCTCCTCTGATAGATTGACTTATGTCATCTCCTCTTATGTTGGTTCAACTCCAACTTACTCCAGCTGCTCCCCAGGCTTGTATGCTCCTCCACCTGTTTCCCTTTGCATGACTGCATCCTGGTAGTCTTTTTCTGGTTCTGGATTGTTCAACCAATCCTCCAACATCTTCAACTCTTGCTTCCATTAAGTGAGCAATTCATCTGGATGCTCCTCTCTTTATGTTGGGGCAAACATCAATGTCTGCTCCTTCTCCCCCTCTTTGACAACATTTGTTGGTTGTCTTTCCTCTGTTGCACCTGCATCACAGACACAGTTAGCTTTAAAAGCATTTGGCTCCATGGCCTCTTTCTTGGATTCTTGTTGCACCACCTCCTCATATGCAATATTTGTACTAGCCTCTTCTGGACTACTTGGCAGGAATATTTGAATTCCCCCAATGATCAGAATGCATTTTCGATCCTCCTCCACCAACTCTCCTTGCTGATATGAACTCTCGTCTGAGTTCATGAGACTTTCAGATAGTCTCCTCTCTTCTTCCTTTCCCACTTGAAAATATGGGATTTTTTTTCTGTCCTCCTGGTAGTCTATGAGATCAACTGATCTCATCTCATTTCCCCCCTAGCAATATGAAAATTCATCTCTACCATCCTGGCAATTTATGAGACCTTTAACTGATCTCACCTCCTCCTCATCATTGAGGTCCTCCCAATCTCTAGTTCACAGATGTGAATCACTTTCTCCTCTATGCCACTAAGGTTTTCAACATGCCTCAACCACTTCCTCGTTACTGGTTGTTTCCTTTTGGCTAACAATTTCTAGACATGCCACTTCACTTTCCTCTTCAAAGGCCATTCATATGTCCATTGTACCTTTGCTTCCTGCTGCATCTTCAATGTTAGATGTTCCATTTTTGCTCTTATCTCAATGAGCTCCTTGTCAATTTATGCTTTACTTTTATGCTTGCGGTCTGCTCCTCGACCACACTTATGGCCTTCAATAGCCATCTTTTCTGTCTTCATCCCTCCTGGCTATCTACCATTTTCTACACACCTTGCAACAATATTTACAGAGCATCAATACTATGTCTCTCTTCACCTGTTGTCTACAGGTGAACTTCAGTTTATGATACCATTTGATGTCATCAGATTATCTCTATTCACCTTTTCACCTTTGCCTACAATCTGCAGACAAAATTCGACTCTTGGTATTACTTGACGTAGTCAAACTATCTCCTTCATCTCCTTCCCCTGAAATCTACCTGTAAAGCCCAATAGATCTTATTTGTTATGTTTTCGTTTCCGTCCCAAGGGTTAGGTATTCAAGGGTTCTACAGACAAGGGTTTTCCCTATGCTATAGCTCTCTAATATATGTGTGAGGTCCAACAATAGTACTCATCCCAATATCTCAGGGCACTAACTGAGGAGGCTAGACCCTACCCTTAGCCGTACTACTCGACTACCCAGGTACTAGAGAGTATCTTCTCGAGTGTTGTTCTCGGTGGCACTATAGCAGTCAGGCGACCGATCAGTTTATCTACGGAGGGCTTCAGGAGATCTAGGCCGATCCATATACAAGTGATGTCTGATGCGTTACCACTCGAAGGGGTACCAACATGGGTTACAAGGGTGGCCAACAGATGTGCGCTTAAGTACCACTTGTATTTCCTATGTGTATGAATCCTCGACCGTGGTTTTATGCGCGTAATGATAGATCTATGTAGCTTAAAGACGTAGGAATACGTCTCTACCCTGAAAAAATTAACCCACAATTTTCTGTCGAGGAAGGTGCTCTGATACCACCTGTAATATTCCAAATATAAAAAGTATGCAGAATAAAAATAAATAGCTAGAAATGGCAGATGAACAACAATATAACCATAACAACACCACGATAATACCAAAATGATAACAAAATAACACCAGAAATAACACTTTGATTACCGAGAGCAGTGTTCACTTGCCTCTTCGAGGGGGCAACCTCCAACAGAGCAGAGCTCTATTACAATAATTTCCAAGACAAAAGTTCTCATACCCTCGACTCCTATTTATACTAAATATGTCTATCAAAAGAACCATCTAGAGGAAGATCCTTCTAGAAGCAGAAGCTTCTATTAGGTCTTCTTACGTTGGACTTATTCTTTCTTATTGCCAGGCCTTGTTAATATTGACCTTTATTACATGGAAACCTATTATTCTACCTACATGAGGGGTTAGGTCCCTAACACTCTACTACTGCCCTTCTTCATTTCCTCCTCTATGTTCCATTCCCCCTCTTCTTCACCACAACCTTCATTTTCAATGGGATTCCTTGGAAGGCCAACCATCACAATGATTTGTTTCAACTTCCAAGGGAATTATGAACATTTTCTCAACTTTGCCAAAAACAATTAAATTCTTATTACAAATTTTACAAAGAGTTTTTTTTTTTTGGCCAAGACCCAATTCAAATCATTTTTTCACCCATTAAACCTTCAGATTGTTTCATTTCTGTATTCTTGATTGGTTTAATTTTGTTTTCCACCTTTTCCATCCCTTCCAAACCACTCAAAATTTTAGACTCCTCTCCCTTTATCACAACCCCCTTTCCATATTTTTTTCTCCACCACATCCTCTTATGAAACTTAAGCAAACATTCGATGGCCACATGTCCATATGAATGACGCCTTCAACACCTAAAAGGTATTCCAACATAGTCCAAATTATAGACATAACTCCAACTTCCTATTTGGATTTTCATGCCTCTACCAAACCATCCTTGAAGTCGAGTTTAACCAATGTGTGTGCCATTGAACATGGATTTGCAACTTTAAATTGTTCATCAACGTCTAAAAATGTCCCTAAATTGTTCCCTATGGCCTTAAAGACTTCCATAGACCAAAGTTCTAAAACCAACCAGGGTGGTTTAACCCATACCAAGTATGTGGCTAGCCTCTCTGACCTATGGTCAAAACCATGCTACCATTTCTTCAGTGTTAACACAACATTACCCAAAACCATCTTGTTCACATGATGGTCACCTCATCTTCTTCCATTTTGAAATGGAAGGCTAAGTAGCCTCTCACTAAGGTGTGATACCCCAACATTTATTAACATGTTTCTACACATGTTTAATCCACAAAGATAAATTCTGACCATAAAACTTCCTTGTAAGAGTTTTTTTTATCATTTCAACCACCTAACTCATAGTCACATCTTCTCCCACTACAAGCTTTGTTTTTGCCTTTATCAATTTAACACACTTTCTTCCTCTCCTCATGACCTTATCCACTAAGCCCAAACTACCCTCGACACCCCCTTGCAAACCATTAACACCTTCAGTTGACACCTCTTCTCATTCGTTATTATCCTTCTTTACACTTCACTCCTCTTTAGCCTCTAAAGCCTTCTCACCAATTATCAACATAGGTATAAGCTCATCTACAAGAGTGTTCTCTAACATTTTCAATAGCTCCTCACCTAAGTAAAACTCCTCTGCCAGGGTTCGAACATAGGTCTCATTTGTACTCTCAACAACTTCAACATCCCCTTGCACAACATTTTGGCCAAAATGGAAAGGTTACATTATGGGTTGTCATTAGAAGTTGACACACAACTTTTTCCCAACCTTGACACGAGATGCATTTTAAGTTTAATGATGTACTGACAATGCCATCATTCCTTAAGAATTCCACCAAACTGTTGATTCCCAAAGTTTTCAAACAATTTTTTACACCTAAACTATAATCCTTAGATCAAATCCCTTTTCTATCCTCTATCCTCATGTCTCCCATTATTAAAAAAAACTTGTATACCTTATGTCTCCCATTAATTATAATCCTTAAATCAAATCCCTTTTCTATCCTCTATGCTCATGTCTCCCATTATTAAAAAAACTTGCATACCTAATCAATATACTCTTCATAAAATATTATACCTTTAAAACATTAAACCTCTATCTCCGTGAAGCTCCATATATCCTATTCCCTATCTGTATTTTCATTTCTATGTTGCATAGAGCTACATTATCCATTGAAAATTTGAACCTATTACACCATTATTGCACTAACTCATAAACCCAAGTAAACAAGCTCATGATATTTTCTCAAATTCTATAGAGATAGTGTAGCACTATGCAAGATAACAAGCTTGTGATATTATCTCGCGAAAAAATATAAATGTGACTAAGTTAAACAAGGGTTGCATGGCAAGTCAGTCCCTGCCGAGTTAGTTGGGAAGTGTGTTGAGCAGTGAGCTAATATAACTATAAATGCTGAAGTAATGAATATGTTTGTCAAAGATAATGTCGAGGAGGTTTGTTTGTTATTCAAAATGTATAATGAACCTTAAGATGAATGGAACTATAATATTCATAAATATAATAATAAATAATATATTATATAATAAATATAATAATAAATGCATATTGATACAATACAAGTTTTTATATTTAGATGGTGGTGGTTGGTGAAATTCATTGATTATATAATTAATTCTACATAATGAAGACGTGAAAGGGGCAATAACACTTCAATTCTATCAATTAATTATAAATGAGAAACACAAATATTTTTATTATATCCAAAATATATGTTGTTTTACTATATTAAACATTACATTGCATGCAATTTATGGTCAAAAGGAAATTAATGTCACATCAAAAAGCAAACTCATTGCTATAGTCCTTTGGCATGGACTAATAATAACATGATGCAATTAATCATTGTTGTACACAAAAAAATTCAAGTTAGTTATAAATGTTGGAGGCTATGGAATTCCAAGAATGAATCCTTGTAAAATCTTCTCATGCTTAGCTTTTAACAAGCAAATCCTACAACATCCATCCCCAATCATGGGAAAGAGCAGGAATTCATCAACTCTTGTCCATATATCACACATGTGCAACCATGGACATGCTAAATGTATAACCATGCACATGCAAACACATATTGGGCTATCCACAACACTCCATGTCTTAATTCTTTCCAAATATGTTTGGGTTTCCAATTGCAATACTGCATAACATTGCCTTTCGAGCACCATCTCCATTTACAATCCATAAACTAGGAAAATGTCACTAAAACATAGCATTAACATAATAGTTGACATAGTATAATAAATATGGATTCATTCAATGGATCAATGGATCAACCAACAGGTACAATTGACAACAACAAAAGTATAAGCATTGATGCAACTTCCACCACTTCACACATTAGTTCAACCTTAAAGGCATTGTTCAACTACACTTGCAAAAGGAATAATTCGAAGACCCAAATTGGAAAATTGAGCCACTATAGTATGGACCTATACCATCCTTTGGACAAAAGATGTAATAATATGGATTTTGTTATCAACTAACCACTATACCTGGGTTCCATCCAATATTTAATGTTAAAGGAATTCCTCAAGCCATATGTTCCACTTTTTCTAAAACCTCAAACAATATCACAACTAGGCAACCTTGATCACGATCACCTTGCATCAACATTGAACCTTGCTTCCACCATTGATCAACAAATCAAGTAAAATGAAAGATCTAACACTTTGATGCACAAGATGAACAAAACTAGGAAATGTACACAACAAGCCCAATTCTATATTTTTTGACCTAATCAAGGCACAGTTTTCTCTAGTGTACAACAATGGAAACTTAAATCACTCAATACAAGCAAGTGGATGATCACACTATAAGTCAACAAATTTTGATCCAAATCGACCATGTTTTGCTAAGTCAAACCAAAGTTTTTTTAAAATTAATTAAGCATGTTCTATTAGCTCAAAATCATAGCCCTTTCAAAATTAAAGATTCAATTCAACACACACACTTTTGAGTCAAACTCAATGAAGACACTTGATTTGACAACGATAGTACTTGACTCAACCAAAATCTACACATTGGATGCAACACTTTCCAAACCCTAACAATTAATTGCGTTGGCATCAAATCAACAAAATAAAACATTGAAGAACATCCAACTTAGCTCAAAATATGACATCCTAGTAAGAAGGCCAAACATCAACTATTAGAGATTGATAAATTATTGATACCTAGATACAATTGAATGTTGCCCATTCTCCATGTATAATTATGTATGTCGTATTACTATTCTCCAAGGCTTCCATTGAGCCCATTTTATGCTTGGAAAACATTCTTACTTACTTTACTCTTAGTACAAGATTTGCTTGTCACAATTCTCACTTTCATTGTTTTTTAAGCTAATGTACATTGCAACACTAATGCAATACAACTACACAATGTTAAAGGAAAACACCATGTTTATATGGTTGTTCTACTAATTTTCTTTGCCATTGTACTATATCCTTCACAAACATGTATATTCACTCTTGCAAACACCTTCACAAACTTGTGTACTCACTCCATAAGCAATAATTCTTAAAAAACACTTTAAATGGCATGGTGCAATTAATAACATTATACACATTACCTATAAATATTGGTGAAATTCTGTGGAAGAAGATCAAACATGTATCCTAACTGAGGATTTCACCAACCCAACCAACCATGAATGATTGAAATGGATTCATATTAATTAAGTCAAGTTACAAAGAACTGGTTTTGATTCTCTGTATTCATATTAGTCAAGTCATGTCACTATGAACTAATTTTAATTGGATAGTTTAATTTGATAACAAATTTAATTAACCTTTTGGAATTTAGATAAAAATGAGACCACAAATTCCAATCAAACAAATACTAAAGTCATGTTACAAAGAACTAGTTTTGATTTTGTGTATTCATATTAGTCAAGTCATGTCACTATGAACTAATTTTAATTGGATAGTTTAATTTGATAACAAATTTAATTAACCTTTTGGAATTTAGATAAAAATGAGACCACAAAAAAAATCGAGGATAACGACTTCATCAAGCCAACAATACACAGGAATTTTAGGTATAAGCTATGTTTAACCCAGTGAAACTACAAAGGTAGTTTCCCAGAAAAAAGGAAGTCCTAATTTGTATTAAGGTCACAATTCTATATTAGCAGTACTACCAATTTGAATGTGTACATACCACATCAAAATTTTCCTACTCATTCTCATTGAAAATAAGCATTATATTCCATAAATTCAAAACAATACAAATTATCCAATTCACTGGGTTGTAGTAGCCTTTGAGTAGCCTATAGTGTACAAAAACATAAACACAAAGCTTCACTGAAAATAAGCATTATATTCCATACATTCAAAACAATACAAATTATCCAATTCACTGGGTTGTGATAGCCTTTGAGTAGCCTATGGTGGCACAAAAACATAAACATACAAGTTTCCAGAGTCCGCTTTAAAGTTAAAGCAAAGCCTTAATACTCAGGCAATGGTACTATTAATACATAAACACAAAGCTTTACTGGAGAAGTAGAATTGAACTTATGACTTTGAAAGTTAAATCAAAATATATTTTCGGTCGATAATACTATTAATACATATGCCGAATAACTTGCCAGTGGTTCTATTAATACAAATGTTGACTAAATTTTAATCACATTTTGGATTACCTACTAAAATTCCTCAGGCAGACAAAATCATTTGTAAACTTTTACCACACAACCAATGATGATAAAATAACCTACCAACTTATTCAGATAATGAGCATTACAATCGGTCGACGGTCCTGACAAAAGGACTGGATTTTACAATCATTTATATCCAAGAGGAAGGATAAGAGTGAATTATTGAAAGCAACTTGCCAATTTTATTTGAAGCCCTCTCTTGAGGATAGTGACAAGTTCCATAGCCTGAACCAAAACAACACGAGATCTAACATGTTAGATCCTCTTTTCAATCGTTTATCTTGAAAACTTTAGTTACCAACAAGTTGGTATCTTCATAGCAATTTTGGTTTAAGAATTTGAACTATTCATTATCAGAGTGATTATAGTGCATAAATTGGAATATATTTCCTTTCAATCCAAATATTGTTGCGATAAGACTAATTCCAACTCTAATGCCCAATCTATGGAAATTTGGTGTATTGAATCAGATTCCATATGAAGCACACTAACAGATAATGCATCATATTACATTTCAAGTAGCAAAAAAACAAAGGGAAAAAGAGAAGGAAGACATCCCCTAAAAGAGAAAATGAGTGGAAGAATCCTTACTTGGATCAGTAAATGTGACCAATCCGGTGCCTTTGAAATCACAATTTCAGTAGTTTATGCCGTGAATCTGATAGCAACTATTATTGCATATGAAGCATGGGCATGAACTATATTTGGATTATAACAAGGTCCACCTTGATGACCTGAAGCACAATCTACACCACCTAACCCACAAGAAAAATCTAAGGACTCTTGAAGAACAGATGGCTTGGAATTTGGTTTGGCAATGCAATAAACAACACTGCCAAGGCCTCCCGTTGAACCTCTTGGTGGTCCAGAGAATAAAGAAATCAGGCTAGGCGGGGGGCTAGCAGGAGGAGTATATCTTGGAGGAGATCCATACCAACCACAACTCAAATCTACATCATATGCTTTTGAACCATCCGGGTTTAGCAACCTAAAGTTCCTCTCAGTGGTTGGCCTTGGCTTATGGTTTTCATTAAAAAGTGCAAAAATAAAGGTCTCTATGACTCTATTAGGCCTCATTGGAGTACATGCATTGGAAGTAACATGTTTGATGACTCTGGTATTACAGTTTCTAGCATTATGAGGATTCACTCCTATATCATCTGGGTCTCCTTTGGAAGGCCAGCCGGTCTTAGAGACAGTTACAGGAATAGTGTCATTGTGACCCAAAGCAACCATAAAACAGTAAATGGAATCAATTTAAGCATCTAGCATATTGTTATAGGTGAACCCTTTTGGATCTGAAACCCCTAGAGATTTCCCAAACAACACATAGTCCATTGAAACTTCTTTGGGATTGTCTTTGTATGCAAAGTAAGGATAGGCATTCACCATGAATGGAGCACGCATATCATCCAAAAATTTGAGGAGAGGCTTCATAATCGGTAGCAAACTAGTAGCAAATGTAGAAGCCGGAGGGGGAAAGGAACTTGAAAGGATAGCCATACTATGTGGTGTAGAAACCTTAATCTTGTCGTCCAATCCTAAAGCAACCAAACCAGAGTGAATGTTTTGTATTGCAGGCACTAGAGCAGAGTCTAATGTATCATCACTATCTATGAGGACCTCATTCCCTACGATGATCATAATTATTAAGGTTGAAGGGTAGTAACGAGCAATCCTCTGACCTACCCAAGCTTGGCCTGCATTTGGGCTTTCACTTATACTCTGCACTTTCTCATTTTCAAGACCCACCAACAATGCAATGCCTATGTTGGCAAATGCTTGCAGTATAGAGGGTTATGAGTTGTAGATTTTGATTCTATTGACAATGGTGTTTCCAAGCATCTTGGCTACTTGCTTTGGTGATGGCAAATTGTTCCCTTTTGTTCCATAGTTTACACCAATTCCAGGGTTTTGCTGCGGTGATGCCTCAGGCTCGTTTTCCCCTGCAATGTGCAATAAGGGTTTGGCTGCGGTGATGCTTTCGACTCATTTGCCCCTGCAATGTGCAATACCAAACAACATACAAACATGACCCACATTAACCCCATGTTCGGGCTTAATGGATGCGTGAACCCTTCAATTTCAAAAGCCCACATTAACACAACATGCAGCCACTGATGCTCAAAAGGCAGAGTCTGAATATATATGCAATGGATAATGAAGTTCAAAGATTGAGTTCTTACTTGTAGGAATCAAAAGTATCGAAATATAGAGAGCAATCAATAGAGTTTTACTTGAATGCAGTCTCTGACAATCCATCCTGAACAGAGATACAGAGACATCTTTGTGATCTGTGTGGTAGGTGCATGCCCGAGGGGTCTCGCCACATTTATGGTTCACCCCGATGCATTGTGTGAAAAACTGCTATAGTTGTCGCAGGTTTAATCTCATCTCGAGAAACGAGACAGTGTAGCAGGCTGTATATTGCTGGCCTATCTTGGATGCCCTTTTATCCAATGGGGTATCACCACATTTATGGCTCGCCCCGACGCATTGTGTGAAAAACTGCTACAGTTTTCGCAGGTTTAATCTCATCTCAAGAAACGAGACAACCGAATAGATGAACTGGGCAACGTTAAAATCTAAGATGGCGGCGGTTGATAGAGCGATATTCTCAAGCGTGTGCACAGATATACACTAATGAATAAGCGGGTGCTTATTGCTTATTGTTCGGCCACCTGTATGGTACCATGAATTGTACAATCTACAACTATTTAGATGGGACGGTGCTGACAATTAGACGGGACAATGCTGACAGTTACAACGCACTAACATTAATGCAAGTAGTTGTGACTATTAATGTAGGCTGGGCAATAAGACTACAAAGTTGAAGTCCAATAGGATTGAAGATAAAAATGATTTTCGATTTATTTTAATTCCAATAAAAAATATTTTCCAGATTTTACTATGTTAAACATTGCCAATACAAAAAAAATTAAAAATCAACTACACAATTAATAGTTAGTGAAGGACTAACTCATCGCTATAGTCCCAAGCCTTTAGACAGGGACTAATAAATAATTTAAGAGGTAACGAAAGTCGAAACACATGGAAAAAATGGGACACGAGGGATTCAAAAGTATAATCTTTTATATATATATACTTTAACAAAATGTGTATATAAATATATTAGTTATAAATAATTTAAGAGGTAACGAAAGTCAAAACACATGAAAAAATGGGACACGAGGGATTCAAAAGTATAATCTTTTATATATATATACTTTAACAAAATGTGTATATAAATATATTAGTTATAATTTTTTTTAAGTATTTTAAAAAGGTAATTTTAACGTTAATGTTAATTTGTTATTTTATTATAATATAATTTATTTAAAAAATAATTTACAATACTTTTCTTAAATTTGTGTATAATATTTTTAATAAATGTATTTAATGTAAATAATTTATTAGCAACATAAATAATAATAAATTAAATTAATAAATATTTTTTATTAAAATTTATTATAATTATTATTTTATTCCTATTACATTATGAATATATTTAAAATATTTTAACATCAATTTTAAAGGATAATAAAATTTAAAAGTATTTATTAAATTTTAAGGTATAGGGATATGAATAGTTTGCTTTTATAAGTTTGGTCATGCAATTCATGATGAAGTTTAATTTCTAAGGAATCATAAAAGTAAAACCGAGTTGATGATTTTTGAAGGAAAGATTTCATATTTAATTTATTATTTTTAAATAAATATTTATTTATATAATAATTTAAATATTTATATTTTTTATATAAATTATATTTAATTTTATATTTATTATATTTTTTAGTTTGTTAGTAATTTGAGTTACACTAACTCTTTATTAACATAAAGATATAGTCACTTAATGTAAGACACTTACTGTAGTTTATATTTATTATATTAATATAATATTATTAATAATATTGAAATTTTTTTAATAGTTAAAATTTAGGAGGTAAGATATGTATATCTTCTTAAACTTTATCAGTCAAATAACTGAGTCGAGGAAGTCCGTTATCCTATAAACAAAAAATCTCATTCACCAATTTAGTGTCTATTTTAACTGTGACTTTAAAAATAAATTATTATTATTATAAAAATATTTAATGTATATATATATATAAGTTGAGTTTATAAAGAATATTTATTATTTAATAAAACATATTTTTTAAAACTTTTTATAAATTTCAAAATACTCAATCACTTATAAGTTATACTAATTCATTAAATTGTATTAACAAAATTTTATATATTTAATTATTTAATTAACAAATATAAATTAATATATAAAAAATCAAAATTAATTTTATTTTTATTTAAAAACTATAATCGGATAATTTTAACATGGGAAAGTGAATCTTCAGCAGAGTTCGTAACTGAGATATAGATCTGGACCTTTCACGCAATCGGACCAAAATCTTCGGAAGGTACCAATTATAATGAAACCCAAAGATTCTTTCCACGATTACCACGAACCCCTACGAGATGACCACAGTCTCATTACCTAAGACTCGGGGCATTGGTTGGGAAGCTTTTGGCACTGCTGCAGTCGAGAAAAGCACGGGGAACCGGCTGCAGGGGGTTGAATGGGCCAGCGCCAACCGGCCATCAGCGTTCGCGTTATAACAAAGGGAAGATTCTATCCGAGCCCTCAAAAGTTAATTAAAGAATAAGGTAATAGGGAGAAAGGCCCAGGGCTCCAAAAGTCATGTTTACAGATTCTGCAGAGTTGGTTTCAATTTTTTTTGTATTATGTTCAGTTTGTTAGAAGCATATCTCTTGCACAAATTCTTTAATTATTTATTAATTCCGTATATATAGACATATATAATTGAGAACATATCCAGAGCTACAGACTAGGTATGATTGATTTTTTCTCAAGATGGAGGATTTGCCCATTTGCAGAAATCGTCCATGAAGTCTCCCTTCTGAGGTATTTTTCATAAAAATTATGTGATGTCTTTAACTAAGATCTCAATCCCTCATAAATTTATGTTAATGTATGGTTCAATTTGAATCAGAAAGCAGATTTGTTTGCGTGCAGAAACCCTGTTAATGTTTCGGGTAGAGCATACATGCATATAGCTTGAAGGCTTTTGCATTAAATCAAGACAAATTAGTTTGCATAGTGACAGAAATGCACATGGGGTTTTGCTGAGAGATGTGATTGGAGAACTGGCCATGTGGGGGATATATGACCTAATTGGGATGTTTTGATTTAGGTCTTTGATGTTTCATGCATGCGGTCTTGGGTTCAAGCCTCAAGGGTGCTTAAATTTGTGTATGTCGAGTCTTAGGTTTGGTTTGGACTGGTCAGTCTCAATCGGTTTGTTCAGATCATGGATACTGTTTTGGCCATCCGCTGAATTAATTGTTCTTTCTAGAGAATTTAGTGGGGCAGCTTTGAATTAATAAAAAATAAGCTATTCAAAGTCGAAGTCAGTGGGGAAGTCGACCAGTGGTTCTTATGGTGAATACGGTGAACAAATTTAATTGAATGAGTAAATTCAAAGTCAAGTTCCGGGGGAAAGGTTGGTCATCTGGTCCAAATTCTCATCTAATGTGCAAGGTATCTTAATGAATATATAAAGATCCCATAAGCCTAAGACTCGAGAGCACAGTAAAGTGAAATCTAATTGAGATAGAGGAAGTCCAATTTCACTGCAGCTAGTCTGATATGAGATAAAAACATTCCGATTCTGCTGTTAGTGTTGAGGCTGATGTGGGTTTGTACCCTACGTGAACTTACAATCTGCTGCATTGCTTCGGCCAAAAGAGCAATCTTGCTTTTATTGATCTAGGTGTTACACTGCTAGGCTCTGTCATGGTTATGCTTTCCAGTGAGTGCTGGGTTCTTTCATGACCTTCTGAGATGAATTTTGCTACGATCAGAATTCCATTTTCACCTGTTAATGAAACTGGTTTATGTTTGCATTGCTTCATCCAAAAGGGGAATCTTGATTTTACCCATCCAGGTGTCACATTGCTAGGTTCTCACATGGTTGTAATTTCCAGCGAGTATTGGGTTCTTTCATGACCTTCGGAGAGGGAAACTGATCTTCTATCACTTGCTCAATTCTACTTTCACCTGTTAACAAAATGGTTTATGTCTGCATTGCTTCAGCTACGAGGGGAATCTTGATTTTACTAGTCTAGGTGTCACGTTGCTGGGCTCTTACATGGTTATGCTCTCCAGTTAGTATTGGGTTCTTACACAACCTTCTGAGAATGAAAATGGTTTTCGGGTACTGGCCAAATTCCACTTTTACCTGTTAACCAAAACGGTTTATGTCTAGTGCCATCTGATCTAGGTGGGGCATTTCTAATTTGTGCAATTTTGTAGTCAGCACTATATAGGGAGTACACAATAGAATTTGCAGTGTTTGGAGATTTATGATGCATAGTAAAATACTACATATGCTATTAGAAAAGATGGGATCCTTTCCTTTCATTTAAGTAAGAATGTTTTAAGTGGAGCGTTTCAAGATAGTTAGTATAGCTTAGCTTGAGTTGGAACAAGTAATTATCAAGAATGGACGTTGGAATGGCTTAGAAATTACCTTGCAAAAAGTATCTGTTGTAGGTGGGGCATTTCTAATTTGTGCAATTTTATAGTCAGCACTGTATAGAGAGTACGTAATAGAATTTGCAGTGTTTGGAGATTTATGATGCAGAGTAAAATACTACATATGCTTTAAAAAAAGATGGGTCCCTTTCCCTTCATTTAGGCAAGAATGTTTTAAGTGGAGTGTTTCAAGATAGTTAGTATAGCTTAGTATAAGTTGGAACAAGTAATTATCAAGAATGGACGCTGGAATGGCCTAGAAATTACTTTGCAAAAAATGCCATATGCAGCGATGTAAGGAACACGTGAATTTGGAGCAGCAAGGAAGATCTTTATATTGCTTTTGACTGTATGGGGACTGAATTTTCGATGAAGAATATCATCATAATGTTCAGGCTTTTTTCTGGTTATGTGTTTCTTCTTTTGTACTGTCTCTACTCATTACATTTTTTTCCCCATAACAGATTTACATTGATCTCTAACTCATGACTGGTTTTTTGTTACTGCAGAGACTGGAGATAGGTACATTTCCAATGTGAAGATCTTCTGGGAACATTGGCACATGTTTCATAAAGCTTCTTGGAGAGATTTGCTTTTTACAAAGACCAATTATTTAATCATCACAATAAATAGTCAATTTCACCAGCATGTCTTCCCTGCAGCTTTTGCGGACAGTAAAAAATGGCTCCTCTTTCTCTCTCTCTAGAAGGTTTGTCATATTTATTTGTCTTGTTTTCTTGTGGCATCATCCAGTAATGGCAAAACGACATCATCTGATCTGTGTACTCCTATTTGCATACTATTGTTAGCTTTCTTTGACCTCTTTACTCTGATAGATTAAATGTTGACAATCTCATTACTGACTTAAGCATATGATGTTCCAACTACGGACGTAATGATTTGCTAAAGCAGATGGTCAATTTTCCATTGTTTTTGAGAAATAAATTGCTGTTTTTCAGTGTTACACATGGATGTGCTTCCCATGGTTGGGGATGCACCTCCGTGCTCCCCATGCTCCCGAGATGGAAAAACTTGCTGCAAAACATTTCACAGCATCCCCCAAAAAGCAAAACACAGGGAAAAACGTTTCACATGAATTGAGGGACGCTTTGCATGTGTGGGGAATGGCTAGCACTCCCCCCTTGAAATCGGGGATGCCTGGGTGTGCTCCCCTGAAAATTTGGCTTGAAAAATTAAAAAAAGGTCAAACTAAAAAAGAAAACCTTAAAACCTTGGATGCTAAACTAATTGTGTTTGTATCATTTACAACGGTGATTGATGAAATACTATTAGATGTATCATTTATGTTTTCATATCTTTAAATTTTTGTTATTTTATGATTGTAGAGACAGGGTCACCTATGCAAGGAACCTTGATGTCCTCCATCCTGCTCCCTAAAATTCAGGGGGTGTCTTCACATGTACCTCGATTGCATTTCCCCGCTCACTTGTTCCCATGTCCTGGAAACTCGGTGGAACACACTTTTTATAACGGGGTTCTGAATAGAAGTAGAGGCAATATAATGAACCTTGACTTGTTGTAGTTTGTAAACTGGTGCAGTGTGATAAAGTTTTCTATATTGCATTATTGCTTCACTGTTCTTACTTTCTTTCCTAACTACATTTGTTGGAAGATTCTTCTGAACAATTTTATCAATGGATGCTGATTCCTATTACATTGTTGGTTTGAATTAAATTAGAAATAAATTTTTGTTCTTGCTATATCATGCTCGATTTTCGTTTTACCATGGGATTAATCTGCTCTATAAAGAATCCGTCCTTGATATGCAAGTTTGCTCTTATGTTCAATGCCCTGTTTTGCAGCTCAAACATAATTGTAGTCAATCAGAAACATCTTCCTTTGTCTCCAAGGTGCTTGTGGCGTTTCCTTCAATCTATAGATGGTTGATCTGTGGTGATTGTATTGATGAATGCTGATTCTTATTGCATTTATGGTTTGAATTAAAGTAGAAATATATTTTTGTTCTTGCTATATCATGTTTAGTTTTGTTTTACTATGGGATTAATTGCTATTTAAACTTTAAAGAATCTGTCCTTGATCTGTGATATGTGCTCCCATACCCAATGTCCTGTTTTGCTGCTCAAACAAAGTTGTAGCCCATCAGAAAAATATTCCTTTGTCTCCAAGGTGATTGTGGTTTTTCCTTCAATCTATAGGTGGTCTATCCTTGGTTATGGAACTTCATTGCACTTGCTAGAAAGTTTGTCTTGCCTATTATTAGATATAAAATGCAGGATTAACATTAAAAAATGAAAATGCTATTAGAAAAAAACTAAAATATGCTTGCTCACCCATACCTTGATCATGCACATTGAAAATCATTGTCTAAGGGTTGACTATAGAAATGTTATGTGGTTGCTAAATAGCTACCCCTAGAAAAAGTACAGCATGTGAAAACTGGTTACCTTGATGAGCTATGCAATATGAGAAGGAACTCTAAATTTCAAATTTTTGGGTAAAATTATGGGCACTTAGAACACTATTATAATAACAAAAATGAATTGAATAAGACTAGGAAGTTGGTGGTGGACGTGCAACAAGGAAGAAAGGGTACAAGGTCCTAAATGGCATGGGAAATGTAATGGAAATAGACAATAATCAAGTAGGTGAGAGAGCAAGGGGAGGTTTAGTTAGAGATAAACAATCAAATAAAAGTGCAGGGGAAGGGTGTGGCCACCTACCTGTGAGATTGCAGGGAGAGTAGTGAAAGATCAAAATAAAGGTTGGTTGCTAATTGGGTTGAAAAGATAGAAAATATAAGATAATTTTATTAATGTATAACAAATGACCACAAAAGTAGGTCAAAGGGACTAAAAGATACATCCAGTGTGAATAAAATATGGGAATGCAAAAGAAACTCCTAAATGATGTCGAAAGCAAGAGAAAGAAAACGAGAAGAGTGTAGCATATATAAGTGTCTAGCTAAGAAAATCGTTGAGTCTAACCAAAAGCCCTCTTGATCTTGATGACTAATGGGGGGGGGGATTGGGGTACTGGCTCACTATTGCAATCATCGGGCACTGTGAAGGGATCTAGCTATACGATCCTGGGGGGGTGTAAGAGCAACCTTTCTCTCCTAACCATCCAAGATTGAAGAAAAGAAACTTTGAATAGACCCCTGACTACTTGGTTGAATTTGGGGGGACTCTTACATGTGAGAGGTGCCCTGCTCTGGACTTGTTTGGAGCTTTGATGATGTGTGGTCTGTGGCTTGGTTTGGCAACTTCAAACCAATGTTTTAAAACTCGGACTTGGCCTCAAAATTAGTGGAGGGTTCACCCAAACTCGTCTAAGAATTGGACTGGTTTGAATTTTATGACTTGGTTTACTAAAAACTACATAAATATTAAAATTTTAATGAAAAAATAAATTTTAAAGATTCCAAACCATTAGAGACAAAATATGCATAGTTTTCTCATCTATATACCATGTAAGGGTGAATATATCAAAATGGAACCAAGTGCACTACATATTTGAAACAAAATACGTAATCAACGAGGCTCTAAATTAGTGTTGTATATCTCTCTGATATATCTCCGATATTCCGATAAATTCCGAGTTAAACACCTGTCCGATATATTCAAAATATTCCGAGATATTCCGAGTTAGACCCCTATCTTGCAACATTTTTCGAGATATTTCAATATTTTCCGTCGATGTCACCGAGAAGTTACATTCCAGACCCTCGCCAATACTTTCCCCGAGACGAGATATACAACTTTGCTCTAAATAGCCTATAAAGTCCAAAAAACGACATACTACAAGCCACTAGCCTACTACATATCATTGATCAACATGATCAATCATCAAACTCATCACCACTGTTGGAAATGGGATCGTTGGCATGAGCTAGTGCCTGCCATGCCCAGTGCTACTCCTACTAGTGGATCCAAATCCAAATGAATCCACCCCAAGTCATCAATATCAAGATCAAACTTTGTGAGGTGAGTCTGCTCTACACATTTTGAGGTTGCATCAATATCATCCAACACAATGGGATTTGTATCAACCTTCAGGTCTCTTCTATTCAGTGATTAGAGCAATTATTTTCACATTTTGGAATTCCTATTATTTTAAGAGTTGGAGTTGCTATTTTTGGCATGTCTGTTTTTAGCAGGTAATTTTGAAAACTGCTAATTCTATTGAATTTTGGATGGGATGTGAAATTCTATTTTCATTGTACGAGGTTTGATGAGGTTGGAACCCCTCTGAAACATCTTGAAACAATTAATGACAATATAAAAAATTTAAGTAAAAGTGTACCCTTTCTACCCTTTTACTTTAAGAATTTTATATTACCATTCTAGGTTGGCTTGTGGCTCCAAAAACTCCAAATGCTCTCAATGATCAATGAAGTGTGCTTTTCGAGTTTAGGATGAGAGAAACTTTAATTTAGGTAAAATATTTATAAAAAAATGTTTTTTCCCCCAAATTAGCATCCCCGCTTGTATGGAACCAACTTGATATGGACTTGGCCAAGTAGGTATGGACTCAACCAAGTTGGATTGGTTTGGTATTGAATCAGTCAGTTCATAAATTGAATTGGTCAGTTTAGTACCAAACCTTGGTGGTTGAGTCAGTGCCCTTGAGGGTCAACTTGATTGACTTGGTCCATTCCAAGTCTGAGTTGGCCGAGTTTTAAAACACTACTCTGAACAAGCCTTGAAGAGGTCGGATGGCCACCTGGGGGGGAGGTCGAAGGGAGATTTGAGGTGTCACCACTTTATGATCTGAAATACACTGAAGATCTATTGGTCGCTCATTGCTTCGATTTGACGGGGCAAGATAAATGTATGAGGTGGTCCTTGTAGAAATTTCAATACAAATTAAGTATTTCAATACAAATTAAGTATTGCGATTCTCCTGATCTAACAATTATATGCCACTGTTAAATACAGAATCGCTTCTACTATTATTCTTGCGGAAAATTAAACCACGATCACAACCACAATCACAAAGTGAAATATCAAGAACACATAACACAAAAGTTTTACCGGGAAAGCGTAAAGCTAAAAACCCCACTATCATATATTATGTATATCATGA
>SNQJ01S0004880.1:164327-175932 GCA_010110895.2 Picea sitchensis | reverse complement strand
ATTTAATGCTCCTCATTAATTACAAAATAAGTAATAAATGCACATTAAATACTTTTGGGTCCCACAACTTAAAATCACTTTAAGTTATAAAGTACATTCACTTTATAAAAGCACTTTATTTAAAAAGTCACTTTACAAATAAAACATGTCTAGGAAACATGACTTTATGTCCCCCCCATGACAAAAAACAAAAACATGAATGAGGACATCCCTTGTTACATTTCAACAAAAGGGAGTTCGGTCCTTGACAGATCTGTGAGGAGATTTGTTTGGAAGGTGGTTAACACAGTTAAGTGCCTCAACCCAAAGCTTGGGTGATAGAGATCTTGCATGCAACATGCAAGTGGTCATCTCCTTGAGGGATTTGTTCTTCCGTTCGGCTACTCCGTTCTGTTGCGAAGTGTAAGGTATTGTGTGTTACAACTATATACCTGCCTTTGAGCAAATATGCTGAACATCTCGGTTCACATATTCCCCCCCATTGTCTGTGCAGAGGATTTTGATCTTTCTCCTGCACCGAGTCTTTGCATGTGTTTTGAAGTCTTTTAGATGCTAAAAAACTTCGGACTTCTGCCTGAGAAAATACACCTAATTGTATTGTGAGAAATCATCAATAAATGTAAGCACGTACCTCACTTTGCTAATGGATGGATGAGGAAAGGGTCCCATCATATCACTGTGGATGAGTTCCAAAGGAGAGTGGGCCCTCTAGGCCTTCCCTTTCTCAAACTTCTCTTGAGAATGTTTGCTAAGACTGCATCCTTGAAAAACTCTTTGGAAAAGTGTCCGTTGGGCAAGCTAGTGATTATTTCCTGTTTGCATAGTTGTTGCATGTATTCGAAGTTTAGATTGGCAGAATCTCTTGTGCCATAATCTACTATCATCATCAACATGCGTCAGTAGTAAATCAGAATCAGATTTAGCAATGAACTTATTGAAAGTATACAAACGAGATTGATGGTTTACCTCACCAACAACAATCGTGGAGTTATCATGCATATCATATATGGTTACAGAATTAGGTGTGAACTCCACCCTTTTTCCTGAACCAAAATGCGTTATCTGATAAACAAAGAGCAAATTCATGGAGAGTTTTGGAACATGCAAGACGTTCTCAAAACCTCTGTGTTGTAGTTGTACTCTCCCTTGGCCAATGACCTCAACTGGGGTATCATCTCCCATGAGAATGGGAGGACCTGTGCATGCAAAAATAGACGATAAAACATTTTCTGTTGCTGCCATATGATGGGAATCTAAGATCCATGCATAAGAAGAAGAGTCAATGACAATCAGTGCATGAGAGTTACCTCGTTTTGCTGGTGCTTGATCTTTTGACTTCTTGGCAGCTTCGGGAACGTGATCACCAAGGTTGTTCTTCTGAAGTATCTGTGCCATTAGATCAATTTGTTTCTTCATGCATGCTGATTCGAGATGATAGCCGCGGTTGCAGTAATCGCATTTAGACTTCCCTTTCTTTCCTTTTCCACCTTTGGAGCATGAGGAATCGTTGAAGGGTTTGCAGTACCCTTCCTTCTTTGGCTTTGCATGCACCATTCTACTTTTATGCTTAGACTTTGAATTGGAAGTGCTGTTGCTCTCATGCACAACACGTGCATAAGCATTGGGTCCCTAGATTATCCCCATTTTGATGAGCTTATCTTGCTCATGCCTTAGGGTTTCAATAAATTGATCCAATGTTGGCATTTTCCAGGTTGCTCTTGAAGTGAATCTGTTTGTATGGAACGATGAGACAAAAAAAACATAATCCGGGCCAAGTTTTGCCAAGATAGAAAGGATTAACTGATTGTGTTGAGTTGATTTGTCTATACCACATCCCTTTAGATGAAGAAGAAGTGACTTGAACTTTGTAAAGAAGTCTTAGATGTTATCAAAATTCATTGGATCTAAGGAATTTAGCTCTACTTCGAGCATATGGCCTCTCATTTCGTCCTGTTTGCCAAAGAGATCCTCCAACTTTATCCAAATCTCATCTGGTGTGGTACAAGCTTCAATGTGAAACAAAAGCTCAAGGGACATAGATATGCAGATGAGGCCATAGGCCTCATCCATGCGGTTGAGATACTTGTTCTTCTCGATAGCTGATGTTGGCTCCACTTCTGTAGCCATGGTAATTTGGTACACGCCTCTGCATCTGAGCTGATGCAGAATTTTTAGCTTCCACTCAAAGTAGTTATGAGGCGTGAGAAGTATTGCCGACGAGTACTCCATCCTTCGTGATTGCGTCTTCCTCCTGAACTTGCAAAAAATATGCTTATGCGCTTTCTCCTAGCAATCAAGGCTCTGATACCATATGAAGTTTTCATAGTGAACCTAGCTAGTAGAAAAATACACAAAGCTTGCGAGAGAGAGAAGGGAAGAGAGATAAGCTTGAGAGAAAGAATGAATTGTATTAACTGAATGAGTAAATGGTAAAATACACATGGTATACTCTACATGTCTAAGTGAATGCGCCATAGTAGTGATCTAGATAGATCTAGACAGTCACTGATAGAAACTGAAGTAATCTGCCATCTAGTCCTAGTTAACTGGTCCATGCAATCATCAGTTAATTGAGTCACACATGTGGAAGTGAGAGAAACACATGCAATCGCAAGATATGCGCCATCTTGGCCATGTTATCCCCCCATGCCTAGGGGTAACTAGAGGAGATCATGTCTCATGTCCCGCAATGGAGAACATGATCCCGACCATGATGATGATCAACATGTCCACAGATGGCAACCCAATAGCCCCCCCTCATTCACCTTTATAGCTATGGGTCAACCAAGGCTGATCACATCTAAGCAACCTAGTGTATGGGAGATGTGAAGCCAGTGTCACTATGAGGTATGTTAGTCCTTCTTTCATGCAAAGTGTTGTGCTTGATTTGTTGGGCATGTGGATGGGGATCTTTGGTTGAAGTTGGATAATGGATCATTGGCTTGGGAAATTGTGTCGATTGCCTTGTTTCACTTTGGTGGTCAACTTCTATGCTCTAGTCTCGTGTTGTCATCGTCCAGGGAAAAGGGGTACTACCGGGGGGCCCTCACAAGGGTAGATACTTAACACTTTCCATCCTGGAGCCTCTCATAGTGTACTAAACTTCGGTAATGGGTCATGGTCCTTTCTCTCATGAGAAGAGGGGCTAAAGGCCCAAAGGTTGATTGTCGCTGCTAATAAAAAAATAAGAAAATGATGCTAAAGAAAGAAATGAATGATAGCAAAACATTGACAAAAGCCAGTCTAAACTTGAGCTGTACCTTATCAGTGCTCATCCCAGTCCCAAATAGCAATGCTATAGTTTGAAACCTTATAAAAGGGGACTTGCAAATATGATAAAGTAGACTAGTATGATGGCTGATAAAGAGGGATTGGAAAAAATAGTGCCTAAGAGTGAGGTAACTCAAGAGCAAGCGCACCCTCCACAAAGGCACTCATAGAAATGGATTAAATGACACCATAAGCCATAAAGCCCTAAAACCATATCACCTTCACACTTTCTCTTGAAGGGTTTCTTTATTTCTGGCTTCCCTCGAGACCTATTCGTCTACCTGGGTTATTTTATTTCCTATCTAGGTGCCTCACCTAATAGGGTTGGAGAAAGACCCTCCCATACTTAAACTTGTCAACTCACATGGAGTCCTGGGCTGGTGTGATGCTTGAAGGGGATACTGAGGTGAATTGCTTACATGGCTTATATCTTAAGTTACAACTTACTTTGCATGCTTTAAGGACTAATGTCTCTTATGAACCTTGGCTAACCATGTTTTATATTTTGGTTTGTTTTGGATGACCCTAACATGGTTCTTTGAGGAACGTCCTGGGCTTGTATCTAGGATGTTGTGCCTTTATTGCGGGACCTTGGCACGTGTGATGGAGAGCAGCGGGTCATCCAGTGACTCACCACCCCCAGACATCAACTCTCACATCCTCGAAACCTTGAACGATGGATAGGTGGGCTTGGTATGAGCAGATTAAGTCATGATGGCACGCAAATGGGTTGGAAGCCCATAGGCTGGGCATAATACCCCAGAGTTTATTTTTCACCACGACCAGGGACGTTGCAACAACAGACGGTTAGAGACATGGCAAAGACGAGATGCAGCTCCCTAGGACCTAGACGCAACACCTAGATCCTGGACGTTGGCCCTATTTTGGTGATGACGTCACCTTCTAGAGCTTGATGCAGCTAGGGTTTGGTGATTTCTTGGGGTACTAATGATGCATGGCATGACTTTCGATGAGGAGAGACATCACATGCTCCTAATTTGCTTCGGATTGATGTCACATGGCCTTTGGAGGCCCCCTCCTTGCCTAAGGAGGCTTGATGGCTCACACATGTGGCTCATTATGATTTATTTTTTTGCATTTTAGCATTTGTAAAGGTTAAATGAGGGGTCGACCCGACTTATATTTTTGCTATGAACATATTATGTGGACAAATATGTTAGGGTAGCCTCATATAAAAAGGCTAACCCTCACTTTCATTTTATCATCATCTTTTCCTCACCATTGTGAGAGCTACTTTTGAAATTTTTGGCCCCTAAGGGGTTATTGGTCTTTCTCTCTCATGTGCTATGCTTGGAACAGATCTCTTGTGGATGGTTGGCTGATTTTGGATGGATATTTCTGCAATTAGGGTTAAATGCTCTTGGTTTATTGGATGAAGTAAGTAAATTTCTGCAATTCTTTGTTATGCTATTGATGTTTATGGTGAAATTGCTATTTTGTTGCAAGAAGTCTTGTTTGTTGAAACCCTAAGAGAGGAACATAAGTGCTTCTTCCTCTCACAAAGTTTTATTTGTCCAAGATTTGTGAATTGTCCTTACTAGGGTTAGAACCCTAAATCCCTAAAGTGCTAGCACTTCAGGGTTTTAGCCCTAGACAATTGATTTTTGACCTAGTTGAAGCTACAGGAAGAGAGAAACGATATCTAGGGCCCAAAAGTGCTTGCACCCTAGACGTCCTTCTCCTCAAGATCTAAAGCCTAAGGCCTAAATGTGCTTGCACCTTAGGGTTTAGATCTTACCTCTTGGTTTTAAGTAGATTGACCTTCAAGCTTAATGCATTTGAGACTCCATAGCCCTAGAAAAGCACTAGTCTTGAAGCAACTCTTGTGGTGAAAGTGATTGATAAAAATTTCGTCTCAAAATTTCTCTAACTATACTAACTCTAACCCTAGAAAACTCACTATATTACTTGCTGCTGTTATAAAAGTTTGCTACAACCATCTAAAACTACATTAATTACTGCATACACTCATCTAAAGGTGGCTCAACTCACTCAGAAATCACCTTGAACAATTGGATAATATTCTATTGGTTATCTGCTTACTTTTCATGGTCAATTGTGGTATTTTCGAGCACTAATTATTGATGCTGTTACAAATCACTTACTGCTGTCAGATAATTGTTTATTGCTGGAAATTTGTAATAGCCATTGCAAATCTATCTTGTCTAGTGACCTAAGAGGTTATTTTTGCATACTTTAGCTTGGAAATTGTTGTATATATGTTGCAAAGTGTTCTTGTTTCGGGTAGGTATAAAAATCACCTTCAACTTCTTTTCTTTCCTAGACTTGGACCAACAAACCGCTGATCAAGATAGGGGGCGATAGGTTTGGCTACCAAACTTGTTATTTGATCCCTTGAGGTCACCAGGTAAGCCTCCCTTATGGTGGATCTCTTCCATCACTAAAATGAGGGAAGATCCTACCAAGGTGACAATGGTAGTTTCTTCCATTGTTATGCAAGATTTGGGGATCTTGTGGTGGGATTTGCACAAATACAAATCCTATGATAACAGGCCACATGCATGAGATATGTGCCTTCCTAGTGAGGAAACTGAGGTGAACATGCAATTGTTGGTGATAAAATCAAGGTTGCCATGCATGAGTAGCCTCCACTAGTCTAACTGAGGTGTAACTGACTCTGAACTGAAGAGGGAAGTCACCCTATTTTGTAGGAGGTGCCCTAATTTGTAGGGGAATATTCTCAAGAGAGAAAATTCTTGTTGGTCTCCCATTTTGTCATCTTTTTCAATAATTCAGTTGGCCTTTTACCACTTACATCCTACTTTCATATCTAGATATTGCCCATTTTATCATACATCTCTTCACTTTTGAATCCAAAACCCTTTGCCAAGCATATAGAGGTGAAAGTTGCTTATTTTTATTTACTTCCGTCTTTAATAGACTAGATGGATTTTAAGTTGATCTTGTTGATGGCAAATTGTTTTAGTTCATTTCTTGCACCATTGGTTCACTTCCGATACCTGAGCTCATTGATCGACATACATACGCCTCCTCAATTAGAAACGACCACACAAGTTTTGAAGGTAACCAATCCAAGATGGCGTGGTGTTCCTCATATTGCACCCAGGTCCAACATGGCAACCTCCAACCCCTGGTCAAATGTTTTCAGTCAAATACGTGTCAAATTAGCAACAATGATCTTCCTGCGCAATTTTTGAGCTGATGAAGATGAATCTAGAAAATTTAAAACATGGGTTTTTTGCAAAGCATCTAATTTGAGTCATTAGCGGACGATTTTCTCAGAAAGCGCATGGTTTGGGAGATATGACTATTTCTCTAAACTTGGTTTGCCCAGATTTACTGTTGCAACCGTTTTCTCCAATGTTCCAGCCAAATGGATGCGCCTAGCCAACAAGGAGATCAAATCAATCCGTTCTCAGTTCTTTCATGTTATGAAAACCGATTTGTAATCAGATCTTGAGTTATCTCTGCAACCAAGATCCACCAAAAATGATGTAAACGATATCTTATAAGCTATTTATATTTTGACAGTTCTGATTTGAGGAAATTAGTTTTGATCCAGTCCATTGATCTTCTCTATATATACAGCCTTAGAACATATGAGAGGGGGATTGTAAGAGAGGAGAAGAACATTATTGCAAGGAGTAGAATCCATGCTTGAGTACTTGTAATCTCTAAATTTCATTCCATAATAATCAAATGCTGATGTTCTGTTCTTGTGCTTGAGAGCTCACTTAGTTTCTAAGCTTTCTCACACGCGTGCTAGGTTTGGCAGGCCCCCCATTCCTTGGCATGCGTTGTGTTTATTTATTTTCAGTTAGCTAGTAGATCTGATTTCCATTTCCAGATTGTTAAGTGCCTTTTGTTTATCAGTTTTTTGATTTAGCTAAAGATATAGATGCAATTACTTTGATCCAAAGATCATTGCTATAATTACATTCGTTTGAAGTACAAGAACATTTGGACTTATCCAGTGAAAGATTGTATTTGGAGTTGATTAAGTGTAATTGCCATTCATGGTGAATGGCTAGCAGATGCCTCTATATTTCCTGTAACTTTCAAGCTTTGTATTTCTGATTCTCAGTCTCATTTGCAGGCTTTCTTTTATATTTGAGTTGACCATAGAAGTTGATTATCCACTGAAGATTGAAGGATTGATTTGCTTTATAAGTGATCACAGGAATCCTTGAGAAAGGCTGTGGTTTGTGCCAGGACAACATTTGAGTAACCCTCGTCCAGTGATACAACTCTGTGGTGTAGTTTGGTTTGCCAACATTTCTTTGATAGGTCAGCATAGGCTCTGATCCTGCATTTCCTGTGCTTGCATCTCAAAGTTTACACTCTTGGATTGATAGATTTAACGTCAAGGATTTATGCATATAAGTAACTTGACAATTCTCATCTATGGAAGTGCCCTCAACATTGGACTATCAACCTTAGGAAAATAATTACTTAGGTGAGTGTGTATTATTTCCAACAGGTTGGACTTGCTTAGTTTTTGATCCAACATGGAAGGCTCGTAGAGTTTCAAATTCTCCATATTCACTACTGAGTAAATGCGCATGTATGTGGGTAAACTAAGTTTGTAGGCATTATCGCCCACTTTCTCCAATACCTCAAAAGGGCCATATCGCAGAGCCTTGATCTTCTTACCAGGACCCTGAAATCTTTCCTTGTTCAATTGTAACCAAAATCTATCTCCCACCTTGAATGTTTTCTTGGTTTTTTGTTGATCAAGTTGGACTTTGTACCTTTCCCGTGACTTCTTCAACATCTCCTGTAATTGCAAATGGATTTGCCCAATCTTTTCAACAAATCTATCTGCTTTCAATGCTTCTCTTGTGACATCTTCCCTCACTCCTTGTTGTCCATATATAACATCCAAGGGAAAAAGTGGCAAATACCCAAAGCAAGTTTCGACATGGGACTTATCGGTAGAAGTATGGACGGCTCTATTATAAGAGTGTCGAATGTAGATAAGATTTTCATCCCATATCTTTGGATGCTTCTCATTGTAACCCCTCAAAAGTTGAACCAAAGTCTCGTTGACTACTTCTGTTTGCCCATTTGTTTGTGGATGGAAAACTGTAGATCTCTTCAACTTGGTGTCCATCTTTTCCCAAAGTGTAGTCCAAAAGGCACTGAGAAATTTGGTATCCCTATCTAAGATGATGCTCCTTGGTATCCCAAAGTGCACCTAGACCTGTCCAAAGAACATGTTTGCTGTGTCTTGTCCTTTGATGGTCTTTCTACAAGGCATAAGAATGCAGATCTTGCGGAACCTATCAACTACCACAAATAGATAGTCATTTCCCTTCCTGGCTGTTGGAAAACCACTTACAAAATCCATGGAAATACTTTCCCAAGGTCGAGTGGGTACAGGTAAGGGATGGTATAAACCTTGCTTTCTATTACTGGGCTCGCTGGTACAACAAAGTATGCATCCTCTAATATATCGAGCTACATTTTCTTTCATTTTGGGTCATTACACATACCTTTGTAAGTTGGCAACTATCTTCCCAACACCAAAATGTCCTACAACCTTGGAGGTTTGAGCCTCTCTGATAAGTTGCACCTTTCACCTTTGGGGACACAGAGCTTGTTTAGCTTGGAGAGCAACCCATTATGGAGATGATAGTCAACGTTATTGTCACCTTCTTCTATAGGAATTTGGCCCTGTAGCTGTTGAAAGTTGAAACACATCTTTAAAGTCCTCATCTTCTATGTATGTATCTTTGTATGCATCATGGGTAAAAGGCTCCATGTGCATAAGAGTTCCCAAAGCTGTAATCTTGGATGTGGGTGGCCTTGAAAGCATGTTTTCCAACTTATTAGTGCTGCCCTTCTTATATTTGAAGACTAGATCAAACTACTACAAAAAGCCCATCAACTTGTAATGCTTGGTTTGTTGAAGCTTACTTTGGGCCTGCAAATACTGTARTGGTTGGTGATCATTGTGGATAATGGTTTCTTTTCCCATCAGATAGTCCTTCCACTTCTTAACAACTTGAACCAGGGCATAGAGTTCYTTATCAGATGTAGGGTAGTTCAAGACTCCGCCATGAAACATCTTAGAATGATAGCATACCGATTTACCTCCTTGCATCAAGACTGCTCCCGTAGCATATCCACTCGTATCTGTCTCCAATTCGAAAGACTAGATCAAACTACTACAAAAATCCCATCAACTTGTAATGCTTGGTTTGTTGAAGCTTACTTTGGGCCTGCAAATACTGCAGTGGTTGGTGATCATTGTGGATAATGGTTTCTTTTCCCATCAGATAGTCCTTCCACTTCTTAACAACTTGAACCAGGGCATGGAGTTCCTTATCAGATGTAGGGTAGTTCAAGACTCCGCCATGAAATATCTTAGAATGATAGCATACTGATTTACCTCCTTGCATCAAGACTACTCCCGTAGCATATCCACTCGCATCTGTCTCCAATTCGAAGGGCTTTTGCAAGTTAGGCAAGGTACCATTGGCTGTTATGGTGTGGAGTGGCGTAGCTATTGCTAAAAAGGATGCTATGAACTTTCATAGGCGCTATGTTGCCCCAACAAAGTTCCTAACTTCAGTGACATTAGTAGGAACTCACTTAGGGTTGGTCTCCATCTTTGCGGGATCTATCTTGAGTTCACCTCCACCAATCACATACCCCAAATACACCAATCACTGTTGAGCAAACTCACATTTCTTGAGGTTAGCCAGTAGTTGATGCTTTTTTAGAGTTTCTAACACCTGCATGAGATGTGAGATGTGCTCTTCCCAGGTAGAGCTATAAACCAATATGTCATTCAAATACACTATTACAAATGACTCTAAATAGGGTCGTAATACATCATTCATCAATCTCGTCAATGTAGCTGGTGCATTACTTAAACCAAAAGGCATGACCAACCATTCCTACATACCTTGCCTTGTCTTGAAGGCAATGTTCTAGATGTCTTCCTCTTTAACACGTACCTAGTGGTATCCCGATTTGAGATCCAACTTTGTGAAGTAATTGGCAAGTTGCAACTGCTCTAACAAATCATCAATCCTAGGTAGAGAGTATCGGTTCTTGAGTGTGATCTTGTTCAAATCTTTGTAGTTGATAGACATTCACCAAGTCCCATCCTTATTAGGTACTATGATGATAGGTGACCCACAAGGTAAGGTGCTTGGTTGAATTACTCCCTGCTCCAACAACTGCTACAACTGTTTCTTCATTTCATTTGCTTCTAGAACAAGCTGTCTATACAACCCAATAGTCGGTAATGGGGAGTTAGGCAACAATTGTATCTCGCTTTCCACTTCCCTCTTAGGTGGTAGCCCTTTAGTCTTCTAGAACACTCCTCTGAATGCCTACAACAACTCCTCCAACTAATGCTTTTGCTCTTTGGTACATCCCTCCAGGGATCCCTTTACTCTTACCAATTCCTCCCTTGGCTGACTCTCTCTTAAGAAAAGAAATACATACTTCTTACTAGAACTAGTCAACTTTTTGGCTTGGTTGGCACTTACCAGAGAGATATGTGATTTACCTTTGTGTGTGTTGATGATGTAAGACTTCCCATCCTTGATTAGGCGGTACTGGTTTGCTCTTTGCATGAAGATTGCATGCCTCATATACATGTAGGGGTTTCCAAACACTACAACACATGTCAAGGGATACTACATCTAACTCCACTTCATCAATAAAATTTGCACTTATAACAAACTTGATCTTACACTATTTAGTGACTCTAATCTCTATATACTTATTCACCCATCTCGATGGATATGGGCTCGGATGATCATGAATTTCCAACCCAACCTTGCTAACAAGATCGTTTGCTATGAGGTTGGCCTGTGAACCAGAACAGAATAGAGTGTCTACCTTGGTCTTTTTGACTTGGATCTTAATATGGAAGAGTTTTGTCATCTCCTTCTCTTCCTTATGATGGAGGCTATTTAGATTTACCTCCTTCTGCATTGAAGTGTAGACAATCTTCTCATACACATCCAAGCTGCTCTCTACTTGGTTGCTCGAATCCATGCCTAACAAGTTATTCTTCTTGGCATCCTTCTTATGGTTCATTGGATTCAACTTTGGATGTAGCTTCCAACACTTATCTTCGGTGTGACCATCGATATTGCAATGGTTGTTTGGATCCTTGCACTGATGTTCCATCCTGTAAATTAGTCTCTGGATTGTTATCCCAAGTCATATCTCTTTTACAAAAAACATTCATGTCTGCATCATAGTAATGCGACAACAACCTCAAGTTGTAATGCACATAAACCAAGCTTTCTGCCCGGTCTGCATTCAAGCTGTTTCTCTTTACACTGTGGATGAAGCTATAGGTGCT
>SNQJ01S0004880.1:128401-144799 GCA_010110895.2 Picea sitchensis | reverse complement strand
CTAGTAAACTCAAATCTCAAGCTGTGATTTTAAAACCCTCTAAATATATGACAGTAGTTCTCAAACAGTGGATCTACTAAATGATTCTCAAAGCAAACAAAGATGCCAAGATTCTTCCAAGTATAGCAATGAGATCTATATTTCAATTTTGAAACAAACAATATTGCAAAACCTTCCAAGTGTAACAGTAATGATCCCATGATAATTACAAGATCTCTTTTAAATAGCAAACAAGGTAGGTTACTTGAAACTTAGATCTGAACTTTCAAGCGAGCAAATTAGAATCATACCTGGCAGTAGCCTTACCGCTGAAGATGATGCACAACCACAATGAAGATAGGTCTTGAGTTTTATGCTGGGAGTTAAAGGTTGGTTCGGATCTATTAAAGATCTATAGCCACTGATTGAGAGAACTTTCATGCCACCAGTGTTAAGATAAATGGAACTAAAACACAAAACCTAACAAGAAAACCTATGGTAGAATGACTCGGCTCACCCACGAGAATAGGTGATACCCTACCCTGACAAACAGAAGTGCTGACCAATCAATCAACAAAGAAATGAAGTACTTGTGGACCAAGTGATCACACAAGGGCTTGTGAGTCCTGCTTCGGTGGGCGACATCCCGCGAGAAAGGTACCCTAGCGTGTGATACCTCTATCCTGAGGCCTCTTAAATGAGGCGGCACCCTTATCCAAGGTAGCCGTGCCCTACTCTGCTTAGCGGCTCCTTCTCAGCGGTGTGGTTGTCCCTCTGTGAAGATGGCTCCCTTACGGCTGAAACCAGCAAGAGGTCACGGCCAACCTCCGAGGAATGGTCTGACAACAAGGAGTTAAGGCAGTAACAAGGATCCCCTTCATCAACGGAATGACAAGCAATCTCCGGTCAACTATTTGAGGCTGCAACTTTGAGGAGGCTCCACGCTAGGATCAAGTCACAATAGAATGTGTGTTTGTAGGAGTAGGGGAGGGTCATTTAAATAGTTGTAGGTTAGGGTAGAGGGTTAGCAATAAAAATAATATTATTATTCACATGTTTAGAATTTTAAATTTAAACATGCTTGATTATTACACAAATTTAACCCTCCACAATAAAACAAAAACCATAAACAAATAACCAGAAGCCCACAACAAGGGTAAGGGGTTTTACAAAGCCCACAACCAATTTAACAAAAAACCCAATGAACCAACAAGGACCCCAAGAAAATCAACCAAGGGCAAGAGAATGTTGACAAGGTGGCATTACTCATTCCTTCAAATCATATGGTGAACCTATTGCTTTATCATCCTTTGCATACGGGACTTTATCCCTCTTGTGGTTATCTGTTCTTGAGAAGGTCTTGTACCATCAAATTTTACACCAGATTGGAGACCAGGATCAACCTTGAGGCATGGATTACCACATTTGCAAACTGGGGGCCCTAATTTATCTAGGGTCTTCAAATGTGGTCAGACCAAGACTTCCCTTCTGGTATGGATTTACCACAGTTACAAACAGGAGGGCCACAGTTAAACCGGGGGCCCTAGGTATATCTAGGGTCTTCAAATGCGGTCAGACCAGACTCCCCATCTCCAGGGGCATGGGTTACCCAGTTACAAACGGGGGCCTAGACATATCTAGGGTCTTGGATGCTGGTCCCTAGACCAAGACTCCCATCTTGGTGCATGGTTACCCTGATTACAAACCAGGAGCCCTGGTTTACAAACCAAGGGCCTAGACATATCTAGGGTCTTCATCAATATTGGTCCCGGACCACATGAGAACCTTTGGGGGCCCAAGATCTTGTCTAGGGTCTTAGCCATCCTCCCGGAGAATGAAACCATTTGCTACATGTAAATTTAACACCTAGATTAGATCTAGCCAAAGTCTAATCAATGGGTGAGATCAACAATAATCTCACTAAGGGAGCCCACTTTCCTTAGTTGCTTTATGTCTATTAATTCACCCACATTGTAGATTAATTGTCCTTTATGACTTAAGTGACATATTTCCTTTTGACTTAAAACTCCTAAGTCAAGTGAAAATAGAATCATAAAGAAGAGTAAAGTCCAGAATTGTAGATCTTCCCCCTTTGTGCTTAGAGACTCACATAAGCACATGGGGACCCCACTTTCCCAGGTATCAAAATCTCAGCAGTGATGAGCTAGGGCCTTACTACTAAAGGGAGAGACCCACATCTCAATCAAATGATATTTCAAAGGTTTCCACATGAGGGAGGGCCTAAATCCCCTTAGGGGGCGTGAAATTATGAGCAAAATGGGAGTTAAGGTAAGGGGTGTGTAAAGGTTAGGAGGTGGGTTGGGTAGGTTAGGAATCATCTCTCTTGCCTTTATTCATCTTAACTTTACCCCATTAGCTTAAAATTACAAAAAATGACATTTTATGTCATGACTTAAGTAATTAAAATTGTTGTTTTTGATGACTAAGATTCACGGTGGACAAACACTTAGCAAAAGTTGTCAGGTAGTGAAGCAATTTTAAGGGTGTGGGGATGTCTTTCATTCTTTTGAGCACAAATACCTCTAGCAAAAACCCAAGGGCCATTAGTTTTAATATTTCCTAAAACAATTGATGAACAAATAATTGAACTTCTAGCCTTAGGAAAATTTAATTAAATTTAATTAAAAAAAAAAAACCTATCTAGACTTGACAAAATTCCATGGCTTTGAGATGTCATACATGGTCATTTGCATCATTCCTAAACAATAGTTACTAGAGGATAACTCCATTAGAATGTTCTTCACCACTTTGGAGGAATTATTCTTTGGTGTGAGGGGAAAAACTCAAGGGAAATTAATAATCTTTGAAAAGCCCAATTAATAACTTTGAGGATAAAAAAGCAGCTTAGTGAAAGGAACTCTCTAATGAATAAATCCCAAGGTAATTGACCTAACTATCTGCAGCCCATGTGGAGACCTATTACATTATTAACCCGGGGTGTGAGGAAATTCCGTTTACAAAATGTTTGTTGGAGCATAATTGCTTTCGATTAGAACCAAATAATCTTCGACATATTAGCATCGATGATGCATCTCTTCATGGCACATGGGTTGACCCCTAACTGAATAGGCGGTCCAGCAAGTCCCCTTTTCTTCTGAGAGAGCATTTATTTCTTTCTTTGGTGATCCCTAGGAGAAGCATTTGGAGGTCTATAGGCTTTGCCTTTTTCCAACAACAATCCTTTGGGCCTTGTTGGCCTTTGGTATTTTGCTTACAGTCAGCTCATTATCATGAAGATTATTCTGTGTCAGGAGACAGAGATGGTTTTAAATTTTTGTAGCAGGATTTCCTTTTCTGTGAGGGTATATAATCTCAATAATGTCTGCATGGATATAGTTAGGTCAACACAACGGATGACTGCTCGGGGGAGTTCTACTTTCATCGAAAGGGCCTAAGCATCTCAGGTGGTTAATGTGCCCTAACTAGTCAGGTTAACCTCAATTGAGTTTTTCTCAACCTCTAAAAATTAATTGGAAAGGCTACGGTGATCTCATTCATTAATTAACCTCTTGAATATTGTAAATGACCATGCAACGTCTGAAGTTTGGTGAATTTCGTCGAGGAAGTCTAGAAATGAATTTTAATTAATTAAATTTTTAGATAATTAATTAATTAGTATTTTTGAGCTTAACATTGTAAAACTTCGTCTTTCATGGGAAAAGATAGGGGTATTTGTGCTCAAATAATCAGGTCTTTCCCTACACCCATGGCAAGATTTAGGCTGCAGTCGAACATATTCTTTATGTCTTGAATCCCACTTAGGTGATTAGAGTCAATAGCGACAATTTTAAATTACTAAAATGATATTAAAATATCACAAAACTTTTGTAATTTTGGGTGTGGGTTGATGTAAGGTGGAAAGTGAAGAGACCCTCCTAACCTACCCAACCCTTCAACCTTTTCCTAGCTTAATTCCAACCTAATGGTGAGTTTTTGACCATCTTTTGCCGCCTAGGAAGCCCGTCCACTAACTAACTAATGCCAAGTCTCCTTGGGAGCTCAAGAGACACTCACACATGTGGGCTCCCCTAGGCTACCAAAACCCTAAAGCTAAAACCCTAACCCTTTACTTAGCTAAACCCTTTCCTAACTCACTCTAACACTCTCTAAAAGCCTCACGTCCCCTCTATGGAGCGCCCCATTGGTTGGGAGTTGTTCACTACACCTTAACCTAACCCCATGTCCTATTTTTTAGCACATGGGTTGTCTTTCCAAAGCCAGCACTGTTGTGCTTTCCTCTTCCCAAAACCACCACTCCTGCCTTTTTTCTCTCCCGATCCTCCTTGGTGCCCCTCCTCATGTGAGTTGGTTACAACTCACCCAATTCACTCCACTTGCTATTTTTGGCAAATGGGTTCTCTCTGTTACAATTAAGCCTATTGGGTTAGTTTCACAAGCCTATCACCCTCCACCTCAGAACACCGTTTTGCATCATTCCAAAGCCCCAAACCCTGGCTAGGGCGCCCCCCCTCTTAGAGATTTGAGCTCTAGCTAGTAATAGCATGGCATTGATCCAAGTCACCTCCTTTGACCTCTTGGAACAAAGGAACCCTCCCTCACTTCTTTTCTTCACGATCTCTTGCTAGCTCTATTATGCTTTGAAATTTTCATCATCTCTTCTTGCTCCTTGCCATTTTGCCATCCATTCGACCTTCGGAGGTCTAGTAGCAACTAGTGGCTACAACAACTCCACTTTTGGTAATAAGAAAAAGCTTTTGGAGGACCATTGGTGTGTTCATAGTTATCTTCAACACTCCCATTCATATAAGGTGATATTGCTCTCTTGTATTGATTTGTTTATGGTATTGGATCTTGGGGTGCCTCACTTGGGTAAGCTAGTTGAATGTTGTCATTGCTAGTTTGTGATTTATCTTGAATAACCTAGGATTGCAGTGATCTCTTCTTAGTGTTGTTTGAATAAACTATCTATACCATATACATGTTTGGACTAAGCTTTTGCAGGTCACTTAAAAGGTTTCACTTGGGATAGTATTGAGAGTCCTCCATGAGGCTTTCACAGGAAACTCAAATCTCTTTCTTTCCTATCATATCTTTTTCTTCTGATATTCATATAGCTTTCGTGCTGTTTTGCTTTAGAAGGTCATAAATTACATTTATCTATTATCTCACGTTGGGTACGGAAATTTTACATTCTGAGAATTACCATCACTAACAGTGTTTTCGCGGCGTTTTAAATGAGCAGCTTCTTTGATATCCTGAGCGGCGATCATATATTGAGAATGGCTGCCAGCACCTAGGAGGCTTAAGCTTGCTCTTCTTGAGCTTGGGTAACATCTCTATTCTCTTTTTGGCTCTTCCATATTTTTCTGAAGTTTTTCTTAGGGTTGGATCTCTAAAAGTAACCTAGTTTAGATCTAATCATTCTTCGGTAAATATAACACTAGATCTAGTCATTCTTTTGTATCATTCTTTCATTCTTTTGTATCCATTCTTTCATTCTTTTGTATAAAATCAGATTTAATGATTACCTAGCACTATCAAAGGCAGATCTTGCACGAGGGTAGGCCATCCCATTGTCCTTAAGTTCACTTCAAGAGCATACTCTATTCTCATTAAGAGTGGGTTTGAGCTCAAAGCCCCTTTTAAATGCAAGATTGTCTTGGTTTCCAATATTCAATCCTCATGTCGACACCTTGGGGAGTCATCCCCAATATCTGTATGGCTTAAAAGGAATTTACTTGTGATGGTTTCTAATGCTAATGACTTGACAATACCTTAGACAGTCTTCCATTTACAAGCTATTTTGTTCTAAGATCTCATATGCTCTTGCTTTTTTCATGCTTGTGGTTAGATAGTTTCATTGTGTTTACCTTTTCTAGATCTATTATCTTTGAGTTTTCTAACTAATCCTAAATGCATATGTTGATGATGAAGATCTTATTCATTTGCTAAGTTATTGTTTATTTACAAGATGCTCTCATTTAGTAACTTAGCACATTTTGTGATTTTGGATTAAAGCTTAAATACTCATTGATAGACCTTTCAAGCCCAAATCCTAACAGCCTCTTAGCCTCACGGCCTAGGGGGCTTTATTGGGTTTCTTTTGGCTCTGACCTGGAGTGCCATGAGCATCTTGCCATGACCTATGATGCCTCCTTTGCTCTGACCTTGTGGTACATTTGAGCTCCTGACCCTAGCACTCAAGTGCTCCACGGCCTTCCTCCTTTGAGTTTGTTTGCATCCCTTCTTGCCATCTACCCACGGCCTTGTTGATCCCTAGCTGCACATAACACAACAGTTAGTATCACCTATATGCTTATGTTTAACTTGCTCATACATTGTAGATGCATATAAAGTAATCTTTCGATGTTATAGATCTGATAGCTTAACATTTGTGCCTATACTCTAAACTTTACAAGCTACCATATCTCTAAAACTTACATTTCACACACATATACCTTCGTTGATGCTAATTGGTTGAATGCTTATGACTTTGATACATGTGATAAAGATACATGTAGGCTACTATTTATGGTTTTAAATGCTTTAACTGTTACTATCTCTTGCTGTCATAAACACAGTTTCACACTGCTAACTCACAATTTCATTTGGCATTCTAGCATATTACATTGCAGACATGTGGTTAAATAATTCACATGTTTATGGTATATTGCTCACATTAATCACACACATTTGGATGATGTTCACGGCCTAGCCTAAAACTGTTGACTGTTGTTATAGGCCTGCTCTTTTCATTTATATATTTTCTATTGCTTATGAGTACAATGATCTTGGTTTAATCTCTCACAATCTAAAGTTTAATTGCTTATCCTTTGATACACTTGTGATATTATACCTATGGTTTAAATGTGATAATAATTATGCTCATGTTATAGTTTATTTATCTTTCGAGTTATCACACTTAAAACTTATTGCAATCACACACACTACATCATCCATTACATTAGCTTATGGTTTGGACATACTTGTGATAGATACTAATGGTTGAAATGATGATGGTTTAAATATACATGCTAATGCCTTGATCTATCTTTTGAGCTATCACACACACATTGACATCATCCATTCACATGCCTATGGTTTAAAGCATCTAAGTGCTTTCAAGTTTATTTTGCAAGTTTCGTTACAATGGTTTAAGTTTACATGGTTAATATCTTTTGAGATTATGTGATGATACATTGATGTTTTAAGCTTTATATTATCTTTGGTTATATCTTACATGTGAATGGTGTCATCAACATTTCATTTCAAACACTCGTCTTAACACTTTTGCTCACGGCCATCACCTTCATCCGATGGAAATAAAGTGCCTAAAACTCTAAATCAACCCAACACACAGCAAAGACCCTCAGAGGGTCCCTAAAACACTTAACAACATTTTAGGGGTCTTAAACATCATTACACCCATCTAAAGCGGGTAAGAGGGACAGTAGAAGTGTGGGGGCCAGATCCAGAGTGATTCGTTAAGGAGATCCTTTTAAGCTACTTCTTATTGTGGTGAAGTGTGGTGACCCAACGGAAGCTAAATTTAAAAAGCCAACCCGATATCCTATGAGCAGGGGCGGTTATTTGGCGAACTAGGGACAAGGACACACACATGGTTAGGGGTGAATATAAAATTTAAGAAGAACACTAGTTGCATGAATCACATCGTACATGTTTTGGGGAAGTAGATGTATTGATAGGCCCGGCACATATTGGCAGATGTCTCATTGCTTTATTTCTTTTCTTGCAACTAATTGTTTTTATCTTTCATGTTGATGTGGTATATTGGTTATCATTTGATATATCTTATTGATCAATGTATTTATGGTGTGGATAAAGTGGGTGGCCGGAGTATCCCACTTGGGGAAGCATCACTTACTTTAATCCTTAAGTCCTTAGTGGATGGTTACTGTGAGAGGCGGTCAAGAATGAATGTTACCCTTGGGGCATGCCAGCAGGGTGTGGAATATTTGTATCTATTGTATCCCTTGTATCTTTTGTATCATTGTATAATCCTTGTATAATTTAAATGTAACCTTGTTTTTGTGGGGAGTAATTCTTTTATGAAAGCATATCGTGTAACGAACCTCTCTCAAACATAGTTGACCCCATTGGCCCAACCTTGGGCACTAGTCTTTAGTTGACTTAGGAAAGGGCTTCCTCTCATCTTAAACTAGACTTGCACTTGCATTCTTGCTTGTCATCTTAGGCTACTTTCCCCTTGGCCTATAATCCAAATTGAAACTAACTCCTAGAACATTGTAAAATTAACTTAGTAACTAGGGACTACCCCCTTGGCTTCCTAGGAGTAAGCCTAGACGGAAGAAGTGCTTCCCTAGGAGTAAGCCTAGACGGAAGAAGTTCTTGTCAAGGTGACAGTGTGGGCAAGGACTTAGACATTGTGTCTCCGAGGGCACACTAAGTGAGCGGGACTTAGCTCACGTCTGCAAGTGTGCATAAGGGCGACAACAGGCCTTTAGCCCCTTCTCCCCATGGAATGAGGGACAACCCCTTCTTGGGTCAATACATCCTAAAATCCCAAGAGACAAGGAAATGGGGGGTTTTAGGTGATGGAAAGTGGTAAGTATGGCTGGGAATGGTACAATGGCTCTTCAAGGGAGTTCCTAGTAGCAAAATCATTCCTGAGGGAGACCACTTACTAGGGCACAATGTCAACCACCAAGGTGAAATGGGGAAAAAGGCATAATGTGCAAGCATATGTCATGAAATCTAAAGCAATCTAAGATACAACATACTCAAAATGCCTCAAATATTGAAATGACACTCACCATAATACTTGACTTGTACCTCATGGAGCAAGGCCTAGTGCCTTTCAGAAGCTAGCTGGTGTGGTGGATGCGCTGACAAATGGATCAAAAGTGGTGACAGAGCGGGCTTCTATATGTCCAAGTGGACACTGTTGGTCATGTAGTCTCTCGACACTCCATATCTGCAACCTGAGGGCCTCGAGACACGATCTCAGTTATCCCACAAAATGGGGATATCAGTCTATACTTTGCTTTTCCTTATTATTATTTACTTCCAAGTACCAGCATTTTCTTTTAGTCTATATCATTTGTGTTGAAGTACTTTATCTCTCTCACAAGCAATTTACTTTATTGTGTCATATAGGCTGCTAAAGTAGATTTACTCGTATTTTCTCTTGCTCTCCATAAACTCCTAGATTTTCCTTTTTGTATTTAGCTTACTTAGCCTTAGTTAATTTTTAGAGACTACCCCTTGGCTTCACTAGTAGTTGGCCTAGATGGAGGAGTCGAGGATTAGGGGACAACACCTTGACTTGAGACTTTTCCCAAGGACACACCCAATGGATTGAAGATTTCTTCCACGTGACCCGATGTGTGTATAAGGAGGCAACATTAAGTATGCTCAACCATTTTGAGTTGTTGCAGTTTATGTGTCCTCAAGAACCAGAAATGGCCCAATGGTAAATAAAAAATGGCAGGAAACAGGTTTCAGCTTTAAGAAACTGGAACATTTGGGGTCCATTATGGGTGAAAACTTGTGTCGGAGACAGGAAGGAAATCGGAAATGTTCTGCCATCCTCCATCCAAAGAATTTTCATTGTTGAATTTGATTAGGGTATTCTCACTGATGAGAAAATGTTAGATTAGTTTAGAGTTAGTCTAAATTTGTTTTGTAGGAAAACTGGGAAAAAAGTGTAAAAGCAGTAGTTTTAGGATAGAGACTTTTCCCAAAGACTTTTGGCAATCTCTAGGGCACAAGGAAGCCACCTAATTTCAGAGTCAAATGTCCCAGCAGAAGTCCAAGTTGGCAATGGTTTCTAGTATGAGACCCATCCTGGGCCTACTGGAAACAATATTCAGAACACATGGGCAGTGGAGGATTCCACCATCCACCATGGTCATTGAATGTGGTAACCATGATTTTTTCAGGAAACACCATTATTGACAATCATTTTGTTTCGTTTAGTAGAAAGATCTGCAATATCTGCAGCCAAGGTTGTCAAAATCACTGTGATTAAAGCTGCAGTGATGGTTCTATAGCCTTGGCTGTACAAATTACAACAGTTTCTGGTACCTCTTGTAAATTTCACGTATGATTGTCAAGACTCAATACAAATATTAGGCTATAATTATTCTGTAAATTAAAGTTCTTAGTCTCATTCTAATTACCATCGTAGAACAACAACAACCATAGCTATAGATCTTGTGATGAAAGGAAATGCAAGATTACTTGTCTGATTTGAAACTGCTTTGAATAATATGTAACTTTGAACAGGAATCGGGATTACAATTGTGCTCTATTCTGGGCAGCCAAATCTCATGGCCTAGATTTTGACCAGTGTGTTGATCATTTAACCAATGAACACTAGTATTCAGATGTGTTTATAGACATGTAACTACTTTCTGCAAAAAGTTAAGTGCCAAATTGATGTCTTTGAAGAAAATTAGAAAGTTAGGTATAACTTTTCTTTAAAAAGCACATGTGAAGGTTAAAATGACCCCAAGATGGCCATGAAATTGTCAAATTGCAACCTTGATTGTATCTCACTAGTGTATTATATGTTTGATTGAATAAACAGATTGTATCTCACTAGTGTATTATATGTTTGATTGAATAAACATTAGCATTTACCTTGCATTCTCTAATTTTTTTTCCACTTTAAGAACATATTGTAGAGTTTTTGTTTTATGAAAAGCCGATTATAATGTTCTTCCTGTAAGGACATTGAAGAGACGTAGGACTATTGATGAGCTTCCTGGTAAAAAATACATTAGGCTTGACTAGAAGTGTCATTTCATGCAAAAAGGTGACAATGATAGAAAGGCCAAGCAAAGTGGAAACTGCTAAATCATGTTGTAAAGAATAGCGGTTGTTGAATAAATGTATATAACTATATGATATGGACTCCAGAAATATGATACAAAGGCCAAGCCATAGGAAACTGCTAAAATCGTGTTGAGGAGAATTACGGTAGTTATATAAATGTATATAACTACATGGTATGAACTCTAGACATGTGTCCAATTCTGCACCTGATGTCTATGTCCTTTTGCAGTTCACATCATTGAGAGCAAAAAATTTACGTGCATCTGACATCAATGGCTTCTCTGATCCGTAAGTTTCAGTTGCCTGCTTTATATGGTCATTCTGTGAAATATGAACTGTTAAGAATATGGGGTCGGCTGTTATGTTGGTTCACTTCTCTACTTTATTTTGATATTACTGGAATGGATTAGTTGGACACCTAGTGACTCTTTCTCTGTTATTTTATGCAGGTATTTATCCTTCATTGGACCAAATTTAGTTCAACGTTTTCATTCTAAAGTAAAGTACCAAACGCTTAATCCTGTTTGGAATCCACTGAAGGTAGTTATCAACTTCTCTATAATTCATATACATCACCATACAAATTTCATCATAATAGATTTGTCTTTCTTTTGATTATTCCTACAGTATGGTTGTAAAGTTTAATGAGTAAAATGGCAGATCTTCCTTTTCAGATTATTGCATATGACATTACCTGAAGATACTCTCAACATATAGGATAATAGCATGTCATATTGTCGACTCACATTGTAACTAAATGTCTTCAGTTTTTCAAGATGTTTTGCCAATTATGTTGAATTGGAGCATTGCTAAAATTCAAGTTGAAAGGAGTCCAGGCATATAGGCTTTAACATAATGGGGACCAAATGAAGCTTTGCCCACTACTGTCCGCACAATTTCTTTTTACCAAGATTCCTATGTCTAGTGAGTAGTTCCAAATATCCKATGTTTCTCTAAGTTTTGGGGAAGGAGTATGAGTTTTGGGAATGGCTGGAGAGAACCCCAACTTTAAGGTCACAGCTTAGAGATGACACCCTATTTCTTTTTAATTAAAATTTTTAATATTTTATAATATATTTAAAAATTATAATATGTTGGTGGTTGGAGGGAAGCAGGGCTGTTTGGGATTTAGCTTGCTACCCCATTTGGAGTTGAAAGGTTCGAGATTCATGTGTAGCAGAGCTGTCCTGTTTTCTATCTCATAGATTGAGTAGAAGGGCATCTTTCTCTGGGATGATTAGTGGGATTCGGTCTCTCGTTCTTGGAGGGAGTGGTATGCTCTTGCTCAAGAGTATGATCTCCTTTCTTTTATCCGTCCTTTGATTATGGAATTACAAGGGCTTATCGCAAACATTGAGTTGTATAAATTGAGCATTGGAATGCCTGGGCCATTTTGGAGAGATTGGAGTTAGCATTTTGGTTGGCTTCTTTAGCAATATGATTCTCGTCATCTATATTTTGTTCTTCATCAGAGGCATCCATTATCCTCAGTCCTAAATGCTCGTTGGATGTCCACAGATTTAGAGGATAAATGGATTCGTTAGTTGCATAGTGTTTGGTTGTATTGTCTTTCTTATAAGTTAAGAGTTTTTGCATGGTTGGTGATTTATTAAGGGATTCCATGTTGAAAAAATCTCACTATCGCCATCACCTAGGTACTTTACTACCTTGTGTTTTTCCTTGTTGATAAATAAATTACAACACATAATAAAATATACTGGTTGGAAACAAAACAGCGGAAACAAAAACTAGAAACCAAACTTCACACAACACACATAAATGTTTCCCTTCAAATCAGCCTTTCATTAGAAAATGACTCCAAGCCTACAAGGACTCCCTTACTGGGAAAATGGCCCACTAAGGAAAAACACAAATACAAAAAACCTGGCAACTCAAACCCTTAAGAAACCCTCTACCCGATCTGTCCCCACCCTGTCCAGCTTGTACAACACGTATGTATGGACCTTGTGCCTTTGCACTGCTTGTATGTACGCACCCTCGACCACTGGTTTGGCACGTATGTACTTTCCCTGGACTCCCTTCTGGTGCATATGTATGTGCCTTAGACTTGTCCAATGCATATGTACATGCCCTGAGCGATTTGCTCGATGCGTACGATGTTGCTCCGTAGATCTGTACGTCTTGTACCTGCGGTTGTACCTGTTCTTGCTATTGGACTACCTAGAAATGTGTCCTTCGATTTCTGGCTATTGGTTTTTCTTCTCTTGTTGCACTCCTTGCACTTCCCTCCTTTGGACTTGAACTCTAGATGAATCATGAAAGTCCTTCTTCACCTTTGTTGAGATCCCCTTGAATCACAGTCCTTTGTGACTCCAACACATGAGACAAATTTCTTCTTTGCTCCTATGTGAATTGATCCCCTTGAGTCATAGTCCTTCGTGACTCAAGCACTTGAGAAAACGTCCTTCTTTTCTCTCAAGTGGATATCTTTCTCCTTCACCTAGCCTTACTTTTATAATCTTGAGTTATGACCGAATCAAACATAACCCTAATCTCCAAAGTGATTAATGGTTGAGATTAGATCTCACCTCACTTGAGATCAATGGCTAAGATTCATTTAATTCACTAATGCTAATAAATTTAACATTTCATAAATTAAACTCACTTAATTATCAAAGCATTTTACTTTAATAATTCCTTTAATTAAATTACATTACTAAGGTTCAACTCAGGCCCTAAAGAAACCTTTGCCTGATCTATCCAATGTTCCACGTGGACACGTCCTCCAGGGTGGGCTGCATGCCCCCCACGTTTCCCACACACCTGGGATGGGGGGGCTCCTAGGGAAACGTTTCCCCACGTCCCCTTTTTAGGGAAACACGGGGAGATGCAAGGGGGTGCATTTCCCCATTGTGGGGGATGTGTTTCCCCAAAAGGGGTGCTTCTGGGCATCCCCCCTCTAAAATGGGTGCTTCTAGATGCACCTCCTCCAAAGGGGGACTCTTGGGTGTCCCCCCTAAATTTTTGGCTAATAAGACTTAAAATTAAAAACAAAAAACAAACAAAACAAAACAAAAAATTATTAAAAATTTAAAAACCTACCTCACATAGTGACATTCCGATTGATGGCCTTGATGACTTCATGCAACAGATGGATGTAGAGGACCAATCAATGATATTGACTCCTTGATGATCATTTTATTTTTAGTGTTCATTGCCCATTTTTAATTTTTAATTGTAACTTTTAAGTCCTAACTCTAGACACTGATGACCTTATATGGAGTCTTTGACTTGTCACTCTTTACTATTTTTGAGTTTGAGTAATTTCAATTTACTATTTCAGACTTTTGTATCTATTATTTTTCTTAATACTAATTTAGTAATTAGATTCTAGAATGATGAATGATGAATTTAAATCAATGTATACAATATTTTATTACATTCTTTTCATTTATGATTTATGAATCAATGTATTTCATTACTGAATCATGTTATTGTTTATATCATTTACAAATTTGAATTTAGTACTAGTTTACTGTTTACTATTTAGTATTTTACTATTTACATTTACATGGGCTGAATTGTTATTGTTGGGATTTTATCATTAATATTTATACCTTTTTTATAATTTTAGAGACTGGGACCCCTATGCTAGGAACCTCGACGTCCCCCAGTCCCCCATGAATTTCCTCAAAATTTGGTGGTTTTCTCACATGCCCCCCTGTGCATCTCCCCGCTCCCGCGCACCCCTGTCCCAGAGACTTGGTGGAACATTGGATCTGTTCTTGGACAGGCCTGTACGATCTATATGCGCCCTGTCTAGTCTGTACAACACGTATGTACGTGCATTTTAGCACAAATTTCCACCCTCCAATTGAGCTGCTAATGGTGTTAGGACAATGATGAAAACTTGGCTAATTAAAAGAGTAATGGCCCCAATTGTCATTGACAAAACCCCTCTCCGTTTGGGCTAGTGTTTGCTAGCCTCTAGGAGCAGTCCCTAGGCACAATGAAGCACCTTGTTGTTGTCTTTAAGTCTGATTTCTGCATATAAAACCTACAAAACAACAAGTTGTTCATCTTGGACAACGTGTAAAAGAAATCCAAAACGACGAGGAAAAACAATCTTCTACGCTTGGAGGGAACCTGCAAGGTTAGCACAAAGATAATAGACTGGAAAGAAGAAGAAAACTATTCAAAAAGATCATAATTAACCATAATCAACAGTTCAGAAAATGACATATCAGATCACAAATTTACCATAATACCGCCAAGAAAGAGATTTGATGACAAACACACACTTCTTTATTGATGAATCTTACAAGAGGACTGTTTGTGCCACACTTGGCAAGCCTTCAACCTAGTGTTACAAAAATCGTATCGGCAAAAAAATCACCGGGGGTCCAGAAAACATCGTTTCGTAATTATCACCAAAACATCGGCAAACTTAAAAAAATACAAAATTATTCTTTTTTTTTTTAATTTTGAAACATTAAAAGCAACAATAGCATCAAATAAACAGATTGCCACATGAATATGGAAAGAAAACTGATATATAAGATATATAAGATGTCTAGTGATACATCTCACATAAAAAATGAATCATGTCTTGAATCCGGATTCCCGAGTCATCAAAATGAAAAAATATAACAAGTGTATCTCATGAGTCATCTACAATGAAATCAAGTAAATACTAAATAAACTATCGATTCCCTCTACCCCTTTTACGGGCAAGGGTAATTGCTGCAACAAGTGCTTTTCCTTTAGTACTAGGAGTAGGTTCCCTTGAGGCATGTGTGCCTCGTACTGGAGTCAAACTTCCTTTAGAAGAACTAGAAGACCCTCGAGATCGATGTCCCTATGGGCAAGGGTAATTGTTGCAACAAGTTCTTTTCCTTTAGTACTAGGTGTAGGTGCCCTTGAGGCATGTGCGCCTCGTACTGGAGTCAAACATCCTCTAGAAGAACTAGAAGACCCTCAAGACCAATGTCCCCTAGAAGAAGGTAGAGGAGGTAGACTTCTAGTGCTACCACTAGGCCTATCTCCCTCTAAATGTGACTGTGGCTCTGCTGGTGGCACACTTGTAGCCTCAACGTGAAACTGAATATCCTCTAGAACATCTTGATCCAAGTCCTCAGAGATACCATGATCATCACCACTATCCTCTAGCCAATCAAGGGCGGTCTCAATAACAGGTTCCTCAACCTCCACCCTCCATGCAGCAGTGGTGTCAATCCCATCCAATGAAATGGCCTTCGCATCAATTTTTCTCTCAAGCTGCTTCACCCACAACCTGAGATAGTAGTAGACGTAGACCAAATCATTAAGGCGTGGGGTATCCAACCTGTAAGAGGATCATAACTTAATTTATTAGAATGTAAAGGAGCATAAAGTTTAAATGACAATTTAATAATTTATAATTTTATAATGAATTTAAAGTTTCATTTGAAATTCTCTAACCTGTTGCGCTTTTTGGTGTGTATTTTTTCAAATACACTCCAGTTGCGCTCAAAACCAAAAGAGCTACATGTCTGGCTAAGCACCTGAATTGCCATCTTCTGTAGAATAGGTACCTTTGCGCCATAGTTTTCCCACCAAGTATCTACAACGAATTAGAGAAAGTTGAAACATAAGAGAAGACAAATTGAAATTTGA